>VWYH01007894.1:33541-46111 GCA_013399365.1 Pampusana beccarii
CACCTGTAGCCACGCCACTCCAGAGCTATCAGTCTTGTCGCTCGTGAAGATAAATCTATCTGACCTCAACCATCATCCTACGCCCCTCGGGCTTCCTCGCTCCAAATCCTCGTAGATACCAGCACAGATCAGGAAAATCACACCTAATAATCAATGGAGTGTGTGTAACAAGGCTCACATGGAAACCATTTCCTTCCAGTATGTGAAAATAATTCCGCAGAGCAGGGGAAAAAGAAAAAAAAAATACCCAGTAGGCTTGAAGGCCAGTCTGCAGGGAAAGCACTACATGTCAGTGACAACTGTGGAAGGACAAAAAACAGCTAGCAAAACCTCAAGGAGCTGTCACGCACAGGAAAATGTAAGTTAATTAAAGCCACTTAAACAAATACATCTGGGACAGGGGCGTGGGATGTCGGGAGAGAGAATGAAGTGATATTAAAAGCTCCAACAGATGGTGAATCCTGGACAGTATGCAAGGAAACCCTGTTCTGCTGAATCCAGATGAGCCACTCACCCCAGATACATGGCGGGGAGGGCAGAGAGCCCTGGGCTACACCTCTCTATCAGGTACCGCATCTCCTGCAGCACCCATGGGGATATCCAGGCTCAGCAGGTCTGCCCCTCTGCTGGGAAACACCATCAAGGCTCAACTGATGCTCTCCTAGACCAGCCAGTCCTGTTTGGGGATTATAAATCCATTTCTTGCCTGCTTAAAGTCTTCTGTCCCTACTGCGCCGTTCAGCTGAAACGAGAATCACGGGTAAAGTATCCGTCTAGCAAGGCATGCGAGGATATGAACCCACCTGAAACCACCAGCACCAACATCAACTCCACCTTCAGCCCTGGTCCTCCTCCGAGCATGGAGTCCCCTGAGCCTCCAGAGTTGGCTTAGAACAGAATCATAGAATCATTTGAGTTGGAAGAGACCCTCGGGATCATCGAGTCCAACCGTAACCTAACTCTAGCACTACCGCATATCCATAAGAACCTCATCTGTGTGTCTGTCCAACCCCTCCAGGGACGGTGACTCCACCACTGCCCTGGGCAGCCTGTTCCAATGCCCAACAGCCCTTTCCAGGAAGAATTTTTTCCTAATATCCAATCTAAACCTCCCCTGATGCAACTTGAGGCCATTTCCTCTTGTCCTATCACTTGCTACTTGGGAGAAGACACCAACACCCTCCGGGCTACAACCTCCGTTCAGAGAGTTGTGGAGACTTGCCTTCTACTGTCCTCGAAAGACGAGTACAGGTTACTCACACTAGTCACTGGTGATATAAGAGCACAACGAGAAAGATTTGGACAGGCTCTGTGCTAACAGCACACCCTGTGTGATACACATGCACGACAGCTTTGAATTTAGATGCCTTCAAGCTCAAGAAGACAAGAAGCTGGGAAGTTGCTTTGAGTCGTTTCAAGCTACTTTGCTTCGACCCTTTGGCTCCACCACACAAGACTTTATTTTTATTGCCATCAGCTCCCAAAAAAACTTAAAATGTTGGGCCTTTACATATTCCTTACAGCATTAACTCAGAAGCGGCACCAAAGTAACCACACAAGGTTGGGTCATCATGGAGAACCCACCACTCAACCGGCCCTTTGAGACACCCTTGCTTGGAAAACAGCACCAAACAGCCTCGGCACGAGGCAGACGGGAGGGGAAACAGCAAAGCTGTCTGCACACCATCAAATCGGGATGACAGCATGCGAGACCACTGCCTGCAAGAGGAAATCTTGCCATGACATCAGCCCAACCCAGTCGGAGTGCAGGTGGCACGGAAACACACACAGAGGAGAAAGGAGAATCCAGGTTTGCAACACATCTCTCTCTGCTTCCCATCCTCCTTTCTCTGCTGGGATGCAGGAGATGCAACAAACCCAACGCCTGCGAAGCCAGGAGGACATTGGAACCTGGTCATCGTGGTTAGGAGGGATCTGGTGTAGCGAAGGACACAAGTCACGCAGGAGGAGGTCTGAGATCTCCTTCCTCACCCCAGAGCTCATTTTCTAACCCCAAAACATTTGCTGCAAGCCTTTTATTCCAATGCTGGGTGTGATTATCATAGAATCACAGGATGGTTTGGGTTGAAGGGATGTTCCCAGCTCCCCCTTTCCCCCCCTGCCATGACAGGGACATCTTCAGCAGCTCAGGTTGCTCAGAGCCCCGTCCAGCCTGGCCTGGGATGTCTCCAGGGATGGTTCAGCCACCACCTCCCTGGGAACCTGGGCCAGGCTCTCACCACCCTCAGGGCAACAATTTCTTCCTCATGCCCAGCCTGAACGATTAACTCAAGTGCCCGGGGCTCTGCAGAGAACGTCACAGCCCAGGCTCTCCAAATATAGCCCGGCACAGCATCCCCCTCCCTGCCCACGGCTCCGGGCAGGTGGCCAAGCCCCCCACCCATGTCCCCATCCCTGTCCCTCCCAAGGGCTCCTTCCTCAACACAGCCCAGCTGCTGCCCCCCCTGCCCCGGGCTGACAGATTTGTGCAGTCTCCTTAGGGTGGGGCAGGTACATTTATTTCCTCTTTTCCAAAAAAAAAAATAAAATTTAAAAAAAAAAAGAGTAAAAAAAGCAATTAACCTTTTCCTCCCTTTGCAAGGGGCAAGAAACATCCCTGCCACAGAAATCATTTCAGGACAATGAGATCTGCTCATGCAGCTGTGCCAGTGCTATTCTGGTTTAGCTATAATAAAAGAGCTGGAGTCGTATACGGGCCTTCACGAAAACTGTCCCAGAGACCGCAAGATTAGAGGACCAGATGGTGACCTGGGAGGCCGAGGCCTATTCCCAGCTGTGCCCAGCGATTCTCATGTGAGTCACAGCGTGTTTCTCCACCTCCGTTTCCACAAAGATAAAAGAAGGGCAGAAAAACTGAGCCCATCAAAAGCACAGACCTACCCGTGAAGGCCCTGCAGGTCCATGGGACGAGGTGAATCCACAGGACCAGACACCGATATCAGTGCACTCCCGGGAGGATGAAGTAGCTCAGTGGCTTGAGTTTTGGAGGATAGAGCATGGAGAGGCTTACCCAGTCCCTCAGGCCAAGCTGCCTGACATTCTAGGCAAGGACAAGATGAGAAGATCCACAGGTACACCCAGGGACTTCTGTAGTTTCAAGGAGGAAATAATAATCCCATTGCCCAGACAGGAACCACAGCCAGGTCTTCATAGAATGGTTTGGGTGGGAAGGGATCTCCAAAGCCCACCCAGTGCCCCCCCTGCCATGACAGGGACATCTTCACCAGCTCAGGTTGCTCAGAGCCCCGTCCAGCCTGGCCTGGGATGTCTCCAGGGATGGTTCAGCCACCACCTCTCTGGGCAACTTGAGCTAGCGTTAAGACAAAACAATCCCATCTCCCAGTCCGTCCTGGGTCACTCCAGCTGCTTAGAGCTCTAACTGCACTAAAAAAACCCCAGGAAAGCGCAGAATAACCCCAGCATCCCAGCCATCATCCCCTCTCCCACCACGAGCAGGTCCTCCTCCGCCGGCCCTGCCACGTGTTGTTGGGGACAATACAACCACTCCAGCCCCCGTCACCGTGCAGCTCATTACTCTGCAAAGGCCTTTGAAATGCTCTTGAATATAAAAGATGCTCCATCAGACCAAAACCAGCTCCATTTGCTGTTACAATACAAGAACATTTCTTTTGTCTGTGCCTTTTTGATGACGCCCAATTGTTCCTCTCAGTCAGGATTTCGGAGTCGTTAGTTGGAATTAGTAAAGTTCCCGCTGCCGGACTTTTCCAAGGCTCTGTTCTCAGGCTACAAAGAGTCGACGAGGAGTTGTTTTGCTCTCTCGGAGCTGGAGCTACAGCGGGGGGTGTTTTGGGGGCAGCAGGCAGTCTGCTCGACTCCACTCTCCCTTTGCAGCCACTGGGAAATGCAGCTGGTGACAAGATATTATGGGTGGTCACAGTGGGGCTGGTGCTTCCCAGCCAGGAGGGAACCACTAGACCCTTTTATTTGGTACCTCTGGTGGGACCAGGTGGAGGGCTTTGCTCAGTCCCATCCATATTTAGGCAGAACATCCCACAAAGTTCAGGTTTCTCTCCCAGAAATCCCCTCCTCCCCATTTCAAGGCACCAGCCCTGAAGAATGCACCTTTCTCTGGGTGACAGGGACCTTCGGCTGGTCACCTTCATGGGGAAAACACCCGGATGTGCCTGACCTCATACTCCAACCTCTTGCTCATGTTACGCCGTTCCAACCACGCTAGAAAACTTCTAAGTATCAAGACACTTTTTCTTTGAAGACATTTATCTGTGGAACGTGCCAGTTCCTCCCTAGCCCGTACCCTCTTTGGATGCTCACTTGGACTTAGGAGGAATTTAGTGGTAGAACATTTTCACTGGAGGATATTAACGCATCTGGACCTGTACTCCTGCCTTGGCAGGGCACGCTGGAGTAACTCAATAAGGTGAAACAGCCTCAAGTTGCACCAGGTGAGGTTTAGATTGGATATCAGGAACAATTTCTTCCCCAAAGGGCTGTGGGGCATTGGAACAGGCTGCCCAGGGCAGTGCTGGAGTCACCATCCCTGCAGGGGTTGAAAATACACACAGGTGAGGTTCTCAGGACATGGGGTAGTGTCATGGTTGGGTTAACGGTTGAACTTGATGATCTTGAGGGTCTCTTCCAAGCAAAACGATTCTATGACTCTATAATAAGTCAACTCGTAGGGGAAGGCTCGTAGATACATCAGGGAATTTCACACCCCATCACACCCAGTTGGCCCAGTTCGGTGATGTTCGATCTACAGGAATGAATGTGCATTTGCCGTGGGAAGCCCAGGACAGAAGGAGAGCAGAAGCAGCTTTCCTCATCCTCCACCAGCATCAACCACGCTCAACACCGGAGCAGGTGCCCGAGGTCCTGCAGGCCAAGATCCCAGCTCTGAGGGCAACCAAGGGGTGTCTGACATGGGGCACATATGGAGTTCTTCTCTGGGTATATGCTCCCAGTGGCCAGCAACAAGCTGAGACCCTTCTTCAGGCAGTGGCTGTACCTGCAGCACTACACTAACAGCCCTTGATGGACATGAATTTCCCTAATTGGTTTTCGAAGCCATTTATACTTTTGGCATCTGCAGCATCCTGTGGCACTGAGGTCCACGGTTTAACTACCTGTTTTATAAAAAAACATGTCAGCCTGTTTAAGGCCTCTGCCCAATCGTTTCACGTTTTTCCTCTACCTCTTGTGCTGGAAGACACAACAAACGACTCCTCCCTGCCAACCTCCACACCATGTAGGGCTTACACACCCCCTTAGATACCTCCTCAGCTCCTGCTGCTCCAGACTGAAGGGCTCAGCCTCTTCAGCAACTCCTCACGTCTAACCTGTCCCATATCGCTCTTCCTCGTCCCCCTCTCCATCCTACTCCCATCACATCACAAGGCCTCATGCACCAAACGGGACACATTACACTTTTGGCTCCTTCTTTGTCACCCGGACGCAAAGAAACCACCCGCTGCCCAGTGTGGTGGCAGATCCTTGTGTCCCAGCCCAGGGCACTGAGGATGAGCTCCCAGCACCTCCACACTGGGACAAGCAAATCCCCATCCGTGGCCTTTCCCCGGCACAGGAATTAAGGCATCTCAGGTATGTCCCCATCCCCAAAATGCCACACACCCTGCAAAGGGCTTAATTGGTATTGGGAACGGAGCATCTGCCGTGTGAGGAAAGGCTGAGGGAGCTGGGGCTCTGGAGCTTGGAGAAGAGGAGACTGAGGGGTGACCTCATTGATGGGGATCAATATGGAAAGGGGCAGTGTCAGGAGGATGGAGCCAGGCTCTTCTCGGTGACAACCAGTGACAGGACAAGGGGCAATGGGTGCAAACTGGAACACAGGAGGTTCCCCTTGAATGTGAGAAGAAACTTCTTCCTGGTGAGGGTGGCAGAGCCTGGCCCAGGCTGCCCAGGGAGGTTGTGGAGTCTCCTTCTGTGCAGCCATTCAAACCCGCCTGGACACCTCTGTGTGACCTCAGCTGGGTGTTCCTGCTCTGGGGGATTGCACTGGATGGGCTTTCGAGGTCCCTTCCAACCCCTGACATCCTGTGATTCTGTGGTATGGGGGTTAATCAAAAGAGGCGCCTTGGAAAACAACAGTGTAAAAGGGCTGAAGACCAGGACTAGAAAGACGTGCACATTTATGAGCCCCCACCAGCTGAAAAGAAAGGTGGGTGTCATTACATTATGCACTTTCCAGATGTAGTACAGACTCCACCTATTGTATGATTCAGTGATTCCATGACAGATCATAAAATCATAGAATGGTTTGGGTTGAAGGGACCTTCCCAGCTCCCCCATTCCCCCCCTGCCATGACAGGGACATCTTCACCAGCTCAGGTTGCTCAGAGCCCCGTCCAGCCTGGCCTGGGATGTCTCCAGGGATGGTTCAGCCACCACCTCTCTGGGAACCTGGGCCAGGCTCTCACCACCCTCAGGACAACAATTTCTTCCTCATGTCCGGCCTGAATCTCCCTCCTTTAGTTTCAAACCATCACTCCTTGTCCTATCACAACAGGCCCTGCTCAAAACTCTGTCCCCATCTTTCTCACAGGCCCCTTTTCAGTCCGTAAAGGCCACACTAAGGTCTCCCCAGAGCTTCTCTTCTCCAGCTGAACACCCCAGCTCTCTCACCCTGTCCTCTCATCATTTTTTGTGGCCTCCTCTGATAGAGGATTCATTTCTGTTCATGTGTAAGAAGATCCAGCACACATACGAAGTTGCTTGGCCTATGCCCCATCTAACATTGCTGTTTGGCCCCCAAAAGCCACCTTGGGACCCAGGACCACAGCAGCTCCATCTCGCACCCACCCTGGCCATCCCACCACAGTTTCTGGATGAAATGTGGGCATTTGGCCACCACAACTCTGAAACAACCAACCTTACGGTTCCCAAGGAGTGGAAAGCAGAGCCCAGCATTGAACCCAGCACCTATGGCAGCTCATCTTTCATCGTGGATTTCACTTTCATTCCCTAAGGATTTCCGTCAAAATTATCTCACAGATCATCCCACCTAAGACCAGCAACAGCATTTCCATTGAAACACACCCAAATCCAGGCAATTCACACCTCTCACCTTGCATTTTCTCAAGTAACAGAGTACAATAAAACAGCCTGCTCAGATTCCAACCTAATCTAAAAACAACTTTATGGCTTCTAATTTTAGCCCTAATCTTCCTTTGCTATGGTTGTGTGATTTCTAATTATTTTATCCTCAAGCTTTGCTTTGACGGATAGTTGTACCTTTTCCAATGCCAAGTGACTTGTAAAGTGCCTTTAAAAAAATATGCTGATCGTTTCAGGTTCATTTTCCGTTCCTACGCAAATAATTTTCTCATATATGTCTTCACTGGGGAAATATTATTATTATTATTAAAATAATAATAATAAAAAGCAGTATAATTTTAAAAGCAAAGCTCTATTTCTTAGGATGGTCCCAATCCGATCTTGCAAACACCACATTTTCTCTTAAAAGTTGTTAAAGAGCATAAATCCGTTATCCAGACACGGATTTTTTTAATAATTCAGTGCCTTCGGCTTGGCATCGCTCCCAGAACATTTTGCCGTTATCTATCCTTATTTTCAGGTTACGACACATCGAAGAGCACTCGGCCAAGCCGAAAACTCAGGGGGACATTGCGAGGGACGGCGCGAAGCTGCGGTGGAGATGCAGTTGCCCTGATGCTCCCCAGGAGTGTTGCCCACCCAAATCTTCCGAATTTATAGCGGCAAAGCTCAACCCTCAGCTGAAGATGCATCACAGGGTCTTAGGATGAACCCCCAGCCCAGGTTCCTCAACAGGAAGATGTTTTTCCTCCAACCCGAAGCAACCCCTTGATCCTCCCAATTGCTGACCTAGGTCAAATATGGGTCTGATAGCGTTAAATTTGCACAAAAATTGTTGGTGGGGAGAGGATGCTGCTTGCAGAGTTTCCAGATGTGCCTGCACAGCTCTGCCACCGGCTTGAAGGCCCTTGGAGGACCTGCCACCAGCAGCAGGATGGGGGACACAGACCTGGTGGATGTTTGGTGGGTTATTTCCTTCCCCAGGATTTACTTCGCTCTCCGGTCAACTGGAAAACTTCCATTTGACCCGTGACATTTTTGTTTTAGTTACTCTCCAAGCTTTTGACAACTGCGGTTTAAACACGGAACACATGAGCTTTGGCACCGAGAAAGCACTCCATCCCCACAAATTCAGAGTGGATGGGGGAAAATATCACACCACAGCCCTGATGGTGAATGTATTTATTCTTTGTCACTCTTCATTTTTCTCTCTTTCGCTTTCTGAGCCTGTTTCACCATCTCTGCCTTCTCTCTCCCCAATGGAAACGTGAGCTTAGCTCCCCACCGCAGTATTCAAGAGAGAAGGATACGAGTTGTTTGGTTTATTTTTTTTAAGTTTCTTGCACAGTGCTGTGTATAGAGTATTTGAAATGGAGATTATCAAAACAGGAAACAACCCAGGCAAAGTCCTCAGGCCTGGGTCCCGAAAATGTCACCGTACGGCGCTGCAAGGGATGGAGAAGAGCCCTCTGTTCCTGCAGGCATGGAGGATGCTCTGGGAGAGCGGCCAGGGACACACGATCTGCCCCTCGCACCGCCTCGATCCTGGGCTTTAACCTCTGCTGAAAATCACTGGGAAGCTGGGATTTATTAACTGATTCAACGGGGGGGGGAAATCCGACAGACCGAGTTAAAAATTACAACACTTTGTTGACTGATGCTTTTAAAGGCGTAGAGAATTTTATAAGGAAAACTGTCTTGCTCAGGAAGCCAACCCTCCAGAAAATCCCACATCTTTAGTGTTTCAGAGCAACATCCACAGCATCCTGCTGGCTTCCTTCCTACTCCTCTTCAAAATTCACCCCGAGATCCTTCTCAAGCTCATGCTCTGAGTTTAAGCGGGCCTTGCTGGGCGGCAAGAATAAAGCTTGGATTAAATCCTGCCCATGTACGCCCCAGGCAAGGCATTGGGCTGACAGTGCATCTCAACGAGGATGCACTGCTTGGCCCTAGGAACCTTTGATCTCCATCTACTCACCTTGGAGCAAAGTTTTAACACTTCACAAAGGCACAACAACGAGGCCAGGTATGGAGGAGAGAATGCAGCTGCTGTGAACCCGGATAAATAAGATTTTCACAATTTTTCCTTCTGCAGAAAATAGCTGCTAGATGTATTTTAGAAAGCAGCCTCCTGTGGCTGTAGGTTTTGAGCCCTTTTTAAAAGTCCGACCTGAACAAGCATCCTTGCCAGCAAATATTGATATTTTAAGCCTTTGATTGCTTCTGATGGGAGTGATTTTTTTTTTTTAATTTGTTTTTATAACTTTCTGAAACTTCACTTCAGGAGAACTTCACAAGCAGAAGAGCTGGTGACCATTGCCAGAAGAGTGACCCAGCAGTTCAGGTTGGCCAGAGACGTGGTGGCTGAACCATCCCTGGAGACATCCCAGGCCAGGCTGGACGGGGCTCTGAGCAACCTGAGCTGCTGAAGATGTCCCTGTCATGGCAGGGGGGGAATGGGGGAGCTGGGAACGTCCCTTCCCACCCAAACTACTTTATGAATCCCCCTCTGTAAGCACAGGAAGATGTATTGGCAGTGTCAGCCCGCAGAGGATAAAAGAAATCCATGGCTTCATGGGACAGACAACTAGGAATGCCATTTCAGATGGTCTGCATAGCCCAAAAATATCAAATTTCACCCATCGCCCAGGCAGAGAATTAGAATAATTACCTAGGGCCTGATCCTGAAAGGTGCTGAGTGCAGCCAAGTGGTCTCTGCTCCCATAGGGTTCAGTATCTCAGGGGCTCTCAGCAGGGGCAGCCTCGGAGCCTGGGCAAAAGAAGAAGGTTGGTCTTAGTCCAGTATTTCGTAAAAAAAATATATACAACAAATAACTAAAAGAAAAAAAAAACATCCTAGCTCCACGTGCCAGCCCCGTATGAGGAGATAATGCAACGATCACGCAGATCAGGCTTGGGGAGACGCTCTGCAACCCACAGGAATTCTCTGTAGACCAGGGATGGAAGCCTGCAGCACACAGGAGAGAAACCACAGCAGGATGGATGCGTCCGTAGAGCTTTGATCTACATCCAGGAACACCAAAACGACATTCCTCAGGAGCGCTGCTTTATCCAAGCCACCGCATGTGGACACCTACACTGTCAACACCATCCCGGAGCTAACACACCTCCTCGGCAGAAGACAAACCCCGAGGTTGCCTTGACGAGTCTCCGGGAAGAGATAAGCCTAGAGATAAGAGAAGTTTGCTGGGTTTCCAGGGAGGAAGGCCCAGGAACATCACTCGGTGCTCGGTGACATGTGGCACCGCCGCGGCAGGAGCGGGGTGACGGGAGGGAAGGGGATGACGGGGACACGATGACGCCACTTTCCTCCTTTGTTTTGGGAGGTCCCCTGAGACGCTCAGCTCGGGGTGGCCAAGTCCTCCTTCTTCTTCCCCTATAAGGGGAACGGATGAGGGGAGGAAAACAATGCTTTCTCCTCACTCCCCTAATGGAAGAACAAAAGCCCAGCGATCCCTTCCAAAAACGTCTTTTGAGGAACAGACGATCGCGCCCAAAGGACCAATATTTCTGGATTATTTAGTTCTGGACGAACCCCAGCCTGGCAGCGTCTTTCTGTCCTTCTTCCAGGCTCTTGCCTAGAGCTGCACAAACAGGGTTTGCATAGACCCCAGACCCAGGCGGGGTTTTAACACCCAGCACCTCGCAGAGGCGGTGAAACCAAAGGTGAACCTCCTCCACCAGACCGCATCGCAAACAAGCCTTGGCCATGGGGCTGTCCCAGCCCAATCCCACTGCAAACTGGGACCAAAACCCACTAAAGCCAAAACCAGCATCAGAACTTTCATTGCTCAGCAGCTGCTACGAAGCAGAAAGGGGATTTCTGCCACGCCGACTGCTCATGGAAAGTCCCCGACTGGCCCGCAACGGTGGAAAAAATGGAAAATTTAACTTTTAATACCAAGTTGGTGGCAGGGCTGTCTATTTTTCCCTCCTGTGACTAGTTACCATGGATGGATTTCTGAGGTCGACTGGGCAATTGTTCACTGTGCCGCTCCTGTTAAACAGACGTACCGTGCTTTAATTTCCACAAATTCTTTCTTCATTTGTTTGCTTAAATTATTTCTATCGTTGAAAGAAACAATGCAGTCTTACAAAGCCAGGGCCCAAATCTCTCGAGTGACCCTGCTGTGGTTCACTACTTCTCCGCTAGTTAACAAGACCACTAATTTCCCTAAGGTTTAATAGAAAATCTTCCTTCCAGAACGCTGAGAGGCAACATATTTTAACAAATTCTACTGTATCCCAGTTATGTTGGAGGTGAGGGATATTCTAGGCAAGGCACAGGTCCTACTCAGTGATACTGTATAAAAACAGGTACCCTAAATGGAGCTATTTTCACCCAAAGGGGTGAAGGTATACTAATACTGGGGAGAGGTGGGTGTACAGCCTGTTTTACTAATTAAATGGATTGCAAAGTAAACAGGGGACCTGCCGATTGCCTGACCATAAACTGCCCTTTCTCGCTAGTTTTACAAAGCTCTTTCCATGACCAAATCACAACACGTCATGAAAAATTAAAATAAACACAGAGCAGAGCTTGTGGAAAAAAAGCAAACACATAAAACATGTATGTGTATGTGTGTATATATAAAAATATATAAATACAAATATAAATATATATATATATATATGAGAGTTTTGGGGAAAAAAGCAAACATATAAAAAACATATATGTGTGTGTGTATATACATCTATATATATGTAATAGCCCAGTAAAGCTCTATTAAGATGCACAGGCAGGTGAAATGCATCCTGTGCTGGGTGAGAAGCCGGCAGTGCTGCCTTTACTTACAAGGACATTTTCCCTACAAGTGCCTCTGCAGCTCCTTGATATTATTTCTACAATAGGACTCATCAAGCAACAGCAACAGATGTTTGCGCAGAGTCTTCTCGCTTATCCAGTGATGACACTGGCATCAATAATAAATACTGGAAGGGTAATCAGAAAGAGGCGGTGAGCAATCTGGAGGTTCCCACAGACTCCCTGCAGCGAGGAAGGGAAAACAGAAATGCCCTGACCTAAGCAGGGGCGAGTCCAACACACACACAGAACACAGGGAGATCACGGGAGCTGTTTGCAGATCACTTATCCAACATGAATAATTCAAGCAGAAGCAGCTGCAAGTATGAGAACAGATAGATGGGACCTCACCGCCGGTGCTTTTGCAGGTTTTATTTTACGGAGCAACGCAAAGAAAGCACGACCCTCAACAAAAAACCTCGGCCTAGCATTGCCAGTGTTGTGGTTTTACTGTGAATGCTGTGAAATACAGTGCTCTACCAGATCCCCAGCTGGTGATGGGCATCCTTTCCCTTTCTCCTCAAAGCAATTTTTTTATTATTTGGCTGGGCAGGTAGGGGAAAATGATGTATTTTATTGAAACCCTTAGGACCCACCAGCAGTCTATTACCTAGCTACACAAATCACAGATTCATAGAATAGTTTGTGTTGAAGGGCCCTTCCCAGCCCCC
>VWYH01007894.1:46151-58253 GCA_013399365.1 Pampusana beccarii
CCCTTGTCCTATCACAACAGGCCCTGCTCAAAACTCTGTCCCCATCTTCCTCACAGGCCCGTTTTGAGTCCAGAAAGGTGCAATAAGGTCTCCCCAGAGCTTCTCTTCTCCAGCTGAACAGCCCAGCTCTCTCAGCCTGTCCTCCCAGCAGAGCTGTTCCAGCCTCGGGTCATTTCTGGGGCTCCTCTGCCCCTCTCCAGCAGGCCCATGTGTGTCCTGTGCTGAGGAACCAGAGCTGGATGCCCAGTGATTTCTCATCCCTGGATGGAGAGCCAGAGGTGTCAAGGAGGGGTTTGACAGAGAAGATCCTGATTTAACGGCATTTCCAAAGCTTCCCAATGAAGAGACATGGTCCGCCACTACTGACACCCTTGGGAATTCCTGCCTGCCGCCTACACGTGCATTTCCCTTCTTCAATTTACTCCTCCGCTGCGAGGCTTGGATTTGGCCCCAAAAGTACAAAACAAGCTCTTCTCCAGCTGAACTGTGCGTATTGATGACACACCTGGTCATAGTTCCCTCGCATAAAACGTATTTATTGATATTGCATGAAACGTATCTGATTCAAAAATCGCAGTGACACTGATTCACCCAAGATCACAACACAAAATTCCCAGTAAATTTGGTTCTCAGGGTGACCCGGATGAGAAGCATCCAGGTCTCCCACACTACCTGTGACCTTTGACGCTAACAGCAAACAAGTCTACGGTTTCAATTTGCACTTGAACACAAAAGCATTGACTCCATCCACACTTTCTCCCGTTCTTAAACTCCTTAAGCTTAATCTTCTGAATTAAAAACACTCCTCAGCACCATTGCCTGTAGAACCCTTGATCTAAAAAGCTCAGTCTGGAAGTGACATGTCAATGGTGTCTACTACAGATGCTCTTATTATCTACATAAAGGAAAACTTGACTGTAATCTTCAGCATAAATTGTGTATCTCTGGTAGGAAACCTGTTTCTTGCCAAGAGCTAGAGAGGCCTTTGTAGGCCGAGTACAGGCCACACATGACACATCTCCACATTACTCCAAAATAACTACTTGGCCACATCTGATCCTCAGGGTTCTGGGTTCCCCACCCTTGTTTTCTTTTCATTCCACGCAGAAAAATTATCTAATTAATATATGTCTGACAGATGTTCCTTGAAAGAGATATCATGTCTTCAAAACACAAGCTGATGAAAGGAGTAATTGAGTAGATTAGAGTGACCAGAAAAGCAAGGATTGTAGCATGACAGTGGAAAGCACAGCTTTAAATCTTTCTCTGATATTTACGATGGTTTTATTTGCATATCAAACTACGTGCCAATTAGCTGTATTATAAATCTTTGATGAAATTACGCCGTGTAGCTCTCCAAAGTGAAGAAACACCAGGGCTGGGCTGAATAATCACCCTTAACTCTGCCCCTCCAGGTGTTCCTATGGCTCACTCCTAATGATCGTGTCCTATTTCCCAATAACACAACTGAACAACCTGCATCTTTTGCAACCATATAGATGTATACGCAACATTTCCATACACTACGAGTGACTTTGTGTGCGGTGGGACCCCTGCATCTCCCATAGCCAATTCGGGATCATTATTTTTTCATTCTCCATCTACCTGCTGCCCCTCATCTCAGACTGCCACCTCCTTAGTGCTCTGTTGAGGCTTCATTAGGGTCATGAGAGCCTGGCCCAGGTTCCCAGAGAGGTGGTGGATGAACCATCCCTGGAGACATCCCAGGCCAGGCTGGACGGGGCTCTGAGCAACCTGAGCTGGCGAAGATGTCCCTGTCATGGCAGGGGGGGCACTGGGGGAGCTGGGAAGGTCCCTTCAAACCCAAACCACTCTACGATTTGTGCAACCCCATAGGAAAGCAGAAATTCAGCTTGAAGGCCTGTAGGTGACACTGGGATGCAAATAATAACAGAGACACATGCTCTCGTTTTACATATCAAGAGAAATGTGGGGAAGCAAAAGTTTGGTAGAGTGGCAGCATCACCTGCCTCAAGCGTGCCTTGGAAGGGATGTGTGTTTGTCGCCAAACTAGCCACCTCGACGAGGCCTTTGTGCTCTGCCAGATCATCGGCAGAAAACAGCAGGTAAAGCTGGAGCCTACATTCCCATCTGCAGCGACAGCCAGCACGGGTTACAGCCAACACTGCCCGAAAATTGGGTCAGACACCCTGCCCACGTAGGTAGGGAAAGGTCTGGGGAGAAGTGGTCCCGGAGCAGCAAGCAGTGCTGGTGCTCCTCACGGCCGGGTCTAGATGAAAAGCGCTGGTGCAGGCCTCTGTACAAATAAACAAGGCAGCTCTGTGATCCCAGCCCATCCCAACACCTGGATTCAGTGCTTCTGCCCTCTTTGAATACTCAGAATTGAAAATTTGACTTAATATATCACGTTATAACAGTTAGGACTCACTCCCTCTCTTGTCTGCTTCACAGAATCCCAGACTGGTTGGGGTTGGAGGGACCTCTGGAGATCACCCAGTCCAACCCACCTGCTCAGCAGGGTCACCAGAGCAGATCACACAGGGTTGGTCCAGGCGGGTTTGAATGTCTCAGAGAAGGAGACTCCACAACCTCTCTGGGCAGCCTGGGCCAGGCTCTGGCACCTCACAGTGAAGAAGTTTCTCCTCATGTTCAGANCATTGATAAGATCCCCTCTCAGCTTCTCTTCTCCAGCTCAACAGCCCCAGCCCTCTCAGCCTCTCCTCATCACAAAGACGCTCCAGACCCCTCAGCATCTTCTCAGCCCTACTTCACCAACCTGCCCCTCTTACTCCCAGCCAGCAACATATAATCATCATGAGATGATCATCATGAGATCTCTCATGATGTTCTACACACACAAACCACCGCTCAGGGTGAGTCCCTAAAACCAAGACTCCCTCCCAGTTCCCTTCTACTGGGCCGCCTAGAGGAGACTGGTTCCCCATACCCTGACAGTAACACAAACAAGGCTTCAGCTGGTCCAGCTGCTACAACGGGCAACTGTACCATGTTATGATTACTGCCAGCCTCCCTTCCTTCACCCAAGGACACCACATTAAGCTAGCAGGAGGTTCGAAACAAGGAGAAAGAGACAGTTTTCCTGCAGCAGGCGGTGGATCTGCACAATTCCTTGCTGAAGGACTTGTGGCACCAAGTGTGGATGGGCTTCAGGAGAGACCGTATGATTCACTGGGTTAACAAACAGACCCAGCACTACAGGGTCAGGAAATCCCCGTTGTGGGAAACAGGTCTTCTTATGATCAATTAGACAGAGGGCCTCATACCACAACTTTCTTGACATTGCCACCACGAGGATTTGGTTTGCAGGTGACTTCTGGCCCCAAGCAAGGGCATCGCTGCACATCAGACACTGGACTGGACATCAAAAGAGATCACACCTCAAATGGGTGGGAAAGACACATTGTGGGACACATTTCACCAGTGCCGAAGTGTCACCCAGACACCATGTAAAGAAATTCTGCACAGAAAAGCTGTGCCCAAGGTGGGAATCAAGCCCTGATCTCCTGACCCCCTTTCCATAGAATTGTTTTGGTTGGTAAAGACCCTCAAGACCATCAAGTCCAACCATCAACCCAACACTGGCGCTAACCCATGTCCATAAGAACCCCATCTCATCTGTTCAACCCCTCCAGGGATGGTGACTCCACCACTTCCAGTTTCTAGTGACAGCCATGTCCTTTATGGTTGATGGACAATTGCCCTGGCTGCCTCCCTGCAGCATGTACACCGGTGCATCTCAAGAAACATCTTTTTCCACATGGAAATCTTGCCCAGGCAGCAAATGAAAAGGTTGGATATTAATGGAGGATCAGTAACTCTTTGGGATAGTACAAAATCCCAGATGTGCTCAACTCAACAACATTCGATGTGTGTGGGACATGCCGCCAACGGGAAGCAACGCTCCTGTTTGTGCACTCACAGTGCTGTTTACCTTCTCGGTGGTCTCATGATGCCACTTTTGGGTTGGGATCAATACCAACCACTCCGAGCTTTCCCTGTGGATGTGCTACCAAGTAGGTCTTCCCCCAGGAAAATCCCAGACATGAACAATGAGCCTGCATTTCCCAGGACATTTTTGTGGCCCAGCTGAGGCAGCAAATTTGACAAACTCGAGTGATCAGGCACATATTCAGACACAAAATATTAATATGAGAACAAATCAGGGGCAGTTCGGCTGGCTGGGTTCCTACTTCGAATTCATTACATGCATTAAAAAAAAAATTTAAAAATAAGAATTAAAAAAAATTTTAAAGGTTTTATCTTTTCAAGTGCATACGAAAAGGTTTAAATTCCTGACCCACGGCAGCACTTGGCCTCACGGCGCTGGTAATGGAACCCGGGGCGCTCTGCTTCCCGGGCATCCCATTCACGACCACGAGAAGGAAGCATTCAATATTTTAATAGGAAATTTCATCGCCAGAAAACAACCCACCTTCCTTGCCTCTGAAGGAAAGCCGCAGGGTGAAGTCCTCTGCTCAACCATGGCTTCAGCTTACAGCCAACCACTTGGGCTAGACAACCCCCTATTTTTTCCTGTCCGTTTTCCTTAGATTTTTTGTTTTACACCCAATTCCAGACCTGGGACTTCATGTAAAGCAGGTGTATTCCAGGGCCTGACACAGGCCTGAACCCTCCTGTTGGACTCAGACACTAAGCCCCAATCCAGGACCGAACACTAGAGCTTAACACTCTATTTGAGCACCAGGGATCGCACTAAACCCCAGCAAATCTCAGAGCACGTGAAACGCAAGAGTCTATTTTTGCACCTTTGTTGAGCCCACACCAAAGCTTTTCCTAGAACTCATTAACCACAATGGCCAAAATACGATTCCAGCCCGTTCCTCTCCTGCCTCTTCAAGGGCAGGATGGCAGCACTTGAGCCACCGCAGGTCTGATTGTCCTATTGTTCCACAAAGTGGTTCCTCTCCAGAAAACCGAATGCTGAGAGCTACCAGAGAGAGCCCCGGACAAATGGACCAGCGTCTGCTTCTGGGATTATTACAGGGAAGCAGAAAGAAGCCTCTTGAAGAGTCTTGGTGGCGCTTAATGCGACAGCTGGAAATAATTGATAGGACAAAACGGAGCAAAGATGATTTAAATTAGGCAACTCTCGGAAAGTGGTGTTCACTTAGGCTTCCAAAGGAGAATTTCTGTTTCTTAGAAATGCTGACAAATCTGTGTGCGCTCCCCCTCCGCAGCGTATACACACATACATACATCCCTTTTTCAGTGCTCTATAGGGCATTTGTTCCATTTGCCAGCGGACAACTGCACCCCTTCCATTAGGAGATGGAAAAGGTGTAAATGAGCAACATCAGCTGCAGCTCATCATGACAGGGACATCTCCACCAGCTCAGGTTGCTCAGAGCCCCGTCCAGCCTGGCCTGGGATGTCTCCAGGGATGGTTCAGCCACCACCTCTCTGGGAACCTGGGCCAGGCTCTCACCACCCTCAGGGACAACAATTTCTTCCTCATGTCCAGCCTGAATCTCCCTCCTTTAGTTTCAAACCATCACCCTTTGTCCTACTGCAACAGCCCCTGCTCAAAAGCCTGTCCCCATCAGAAAACCTGCCTGGAAACATCAGCTGGACCAGGACACCGTGGAATCCCACAGGATCTTCACCCCAGAGTCCCAAGTTGACTCCTCCTGCTCAGCTTGGTCTCTAGAAGCACAATTTCTTTCTCTCTCCCTCTCTTTGGGAAGGCAGCAATGCTCCCGCCATTCTCAGTCTGGCCAGAGAAGCAGGAGAGGGGTGGAGAGACACACACGTTGCACGGCGTGAATTACCAAGCTGTCTGGTTTCGGTAGATTTGCTAACGCTGTGGCAGCAAACTGTGTTTGGTTTTCCAACCTGAAACACCACACAGAGCAGCTCCCGAGCAGCTGAGGATGCAGCTCGGCCAGTCCTGTGCAAGGGATGAAAGCTTCCCATGCACAGAGACCTCTGCAAGCTCCTTTGCAACTACAGGCGCTTCACACCTTCCTTGCACCCGTGTGTGAGGAACCCAGCACGGACAAGTGGAGAGAANGGGGAGGTTGATGTTGGATCTGGGAACAATTTCTTCCCCAAAGGGCTGTGGGGCATTGGAACAGGCTGCCCAGGGCAGTGCTGGAGTCACCATCCCTGCAGGGGCTGAAAAGCTGAACAGATGAGGTTTTTAGGGACACAGTTTAGTGCTAGATTTAGGTTATAGTCAGACTCGATGACCTTGAGGGTCTCTGCCAAACATAACGATTCTATGATTCCATAAGTTTGCTGTCCTGTTTGGCCACCCGAAGCCCCAAGACACCACAGAAGCAGCTGGTGGGTGACGGTGGGACCCATCATGGCAACAAACACCCACTTACTTGACGAGAGAAACCATCACAACAGCTCCCAGGAGTCCCCCCCCACTGCCCCTCTGCTCAGACACCATGGGGTCTCCCTTCTGCAAATCTGCTTTTGTGCTACAAGCAGCAGATGGCTCCGGCATCAGGTAAAGCTCATGGATGTGATAGTCAGAGCTGGGAATGTCACTCTGGCACACTGGGACCTCACCCAGCTGTCCCCAGACCCTGCTGCGGCACCAGTCTACAGTCATGGCTGTGATAGAGGTGGAGGAGGAAGAGGAGAAGGGAGAAGGAGAAGGATGAGGAGGAAGGAGAAGGAAGGGGAAGAAAAGAGAATGAAGGATAAGGATGAAGGAGAACGATGAAGGATGAAGGAGAACGATGAAGGATGTAGGAGAATGAAGCTTGGAAGGAGAGGAGAAGAAAGAAAGAGGNTCACATGGCAGATGCTCCACTCCCTGCAGCATCCTTGTGAAGAGGTCTCTGAATTCATCACCAAGATATTCAGTGGAAGCGGAGCAATGCCTGGATCCATCTGGCATGGAACGAGGCCACCACGCTGTTCTCTCCCCAGGCTGTCAGTAAAGCACCTCACCTCGTGTCCTCTGCTTGGCACCGAGAAGACCCCGGAGAGGAGAAGCACAGATGTGTTACAGGAGAGAGACGCTGCAGAAATGCAGAGCAGACACTCTCCAACAGGAACGTGCACGGAAGGTGAAAACCAACCAGTCCCCACAGACGTGTCGTTCTCTTTCTGCCTTTCAGTCCCGCTTGCGACAGAGGTGACTCAGGAAAATAGGAAAGGAAACCACGGGTGGTGTGAAAGTGGGACAAGACAACATCTGCTCTGTAGCTGCACATCTGGAAGGCTCATAGTCTGCCCTTGCTATGGTCCAGAGAGGGCTTGTAGGAGAGGAGAAAGCTGCCTCCTGGGCAGGGAATCTGATTTAATCTATCGGTCAATGTATTTACAGCAGCACATTCCTCGCTGTGGTTTCTGAGTGGTGTTTCAGAGCTGATGTTCATGAAGCTAAAACAGAAGGGTGAGTAAATCCTCAACTTGCTCTTTACTGGAAAGAAGGAAAGAAAAGGAAGAAAAAAGAAAATAAGAGAAAAAAAAATATTTTAGAAAAGAAATTATAAAAAGGAAGAAAAGGAAAAGAGAGTAAGGAGAAAGATGAGGAAAAGAAAAGGGAAAAAGGGAGAATGGAGAAGGGAGAAGGGAAAGAAAAATAAAAAAGACCAAAAGAGAAAGAAAATAAAAAGAGAAAAAAGAGAGAAAGGGAGAAAAGAAGAAAAGAGAAAAGAGAAAGAAGAAAAGAGAAAAAAGATAAAAAAGGGAAAAGAGAAAAGAGAAAAGAGAAAAGAGAAAAGAGAAAAAAGAGAAAAGAGAAAGAAAGAGAGGAAAGAGAAAAGAGAAGAGAGAAAAAGAGAAAAGAGAGAAAAGTGAAAAGAGAAAAAAAGAGAGAAAAAAGAAAATTACTGAAAAAGATTGAAAGAAAAAAGGATAAAGAAAAAGAAAACGGAAACAACAAAGAGAAACAAAGAATAAGAAAGAAAGGAGGGGAAAAGAAGGAAAAGAAAAGGGACGGAAAAGAAAAACAGAGGAAAAAAAAAGAAAGGAAGATAAGAAAAGAGAAAGTCAGCAAGCAAGAAAATCTAGAGAACTGATAGTTTCCAGATACTAAAGGAACAACCTCGAGTCATTTTTTAAAAAGTCCAAGTCCTTCCTAATAAGATGCCCAACAGTCTGTGAATTATACAGCCATAAACCTCCTACTTACATATGACATTTGCTGGTAGGAATAAATCAGGGCTCGGAAAAGAGGCGACGCTTTGGAGTTCAGCGGGAATTATCCTCACTCTAACCGTATTAGCGGTGGTCTGAAAGCAGGACATTGTCATCCAGACAGACGGACGATGTTCGGAACCAATGGTAATTTGTAGGACGCATAATTTGCTACTACCAAAATAGCACAGCATGTGGTTCTTTTTTTTCTTTTTTTTTCTTCCCTTTTTAGTATATAGTTGTGCCGTTTCTTTTGGCTTGTCACAAGAAATCTGCTCTGCAGAAGTGGAACAAGAGCTCAGACCTTCAGCAGCTCATATAAAACAGGTGGCCAGGCATCGGGGGAAATACAGCTTATTTTCTTTTTTGCAAAAGCTAATAAAGTAAGCAGATGATTACAGAAAATAAAGATGAAACCAGCTCCTCTTTCAAAAACAAAAAAAAAAAACAAACACAAAGTCAGGGACTAAACTAAGTTTAGCCTGAGCAAACGCTGATTGAAAACACACCCCACCACCACCTCTCGCAGTTTTACCAACACCGCAGAGTTTTCACCTCAAAAAATATTTGGGAAAAGAAGACTCATCCGCTCCGGGCTGATTGTCCCCAAGCCCACGATGCAAAGATTGGTCGCCCCCGGTTGTTGGCTCAACACCAACCAGGCCAGGGGCTTGTGAAAGTCAGGTTAAAACAAATTTACGGTCTTAAGCCTTCATCCCCACCATCATCCTCTCCCCACCGAACGAGAGTGCGCAGCACTTACGTGAAAACTGAAATCTGGCGGAGTCCCAATCCTTTAATTTTCCACAAGGAAAACTTTAGGAGGTATCTCTACCGCGAGCTCCAAGACCACTCACTTAAACTGTTGGTTATTTCATGGTGGAGATTCACCAGAAAAAAAAATAAAACAGAAGGAAGAAAAAAAAAAAGAAAATAAATGCCTGTATCGCTAACAAAGCGGCAGGGTGGAGCCAGCACACCCTTATATTTAGCTACAGGCAAAGCCTTAAAGTTGTAGTACATTTATTTTCCATGAATCACGTCAAAGTTACAAGATTAAAAACCCCAAAACTCTTGCAACAGGAACAGCAGGATTGTTGTTTATCACCATTTTATTTTTAGTCCCTCAGCTCAAAGGTTTGGGATGGATCAGAGAGTCTAACAAGCTCAGCTGAAGTCACTTCAAGCTGAAGTAAGTGCCGTTTCCCACAACCCTGAATTATCTTTTTTTTTTTTTTTTTTCCAGTGGAAAAAAGTAGTTATCAGGCTCAAATCACACCTCAGAATATTTAGAAAACGCTTAAGGGCTGGTCTCAAAGGCTCTGAATTCCTCCCATCTCCACCTGCCCCAGCAGATCAAGCCTGGGTGGTGGCCAAGGTCAACACCCATCCGCAAAGGGCACCATCTCCTGGGGATGTCCAACGCAGACAGACACGGGGAAAAAAAAAGGAACGAAGAAGAAAAATAAGGGAAAACAGGAGCTCCGGAGAGGTGACAGGACCTACCTCCAACCCCTCCTGAGGCCACGTCCAGCCCTGACCCCCCCATCGCCTCCCTCTTGGCCTCGCAACCCACTTTTGCTTTCATGCAACGCCAAGCGCGCGGCACCGCGGCAAACACCGAGCGCTGACCGCAGCCTCCTCTGCCAAAGCGCGGCGACAGCAGAGGGCTCGGCCAAGCACCTAAAAACGAGCATCTGGACTTGGCCGCTTGCACAGCTGGATCGCGACGGCAGGGTCTGGAGAGAGGGTTATCCACGGGGACACGCGGCGGGGAAAGGACAACGCGCCCATTGCGACGCAGCGGAAGCTGCCACTGACCTTCCGGAGATCCTTGCACAGGCTTCGGGGAAAGATATTACAGGATTAAATAGGAAATTTCATCTTTCTCAGTGTTCTTCCTTTAACTTCCTGGCAAAGTCAAACGCAAGAGTGCTTGAAAACCCTCAAGAGAAGAAATCAATCGTTTGCTCATCCTGCACCTACAGAACTTGTTTGGTTATCCACCTGCCCATTTTTATCTTTATTCCATCAAAAGGGTCATTCCCTCAGCAGCTGCAACACCTGAGAGAAGGAAAATCAACAACTCCTGCCACAAGGATCCACACACTCCAACAAGCAACCACCATTGGGTCAACCTGGCCTTAGACAATGAAATATGGAAGCGTCAACCAAGCCCGTACTCTCCCACGAACATCCAGCTCTGATTCCAGCAAAGAGATCTGCTCCATTTCACTGACGCTTCAGCATTTTGATCCCAACTTCTACTTTTTTTTCATACATTTCAAGAAAATATTGAAAATATAAGTTCTGGCGCCATCCTTCCTGTACCTCTCACCAGGGGACAGGGAGGTCCTCTGCAGAAAGGCAACATGCTGCTGTGGCTTTGTCACCATAATTTCTGACATCGCACCAGTAAACGGGAGTGAAAAGCCATTTTTCCTCTCCACTCCGTGTCTTCAAGCTGAGCAGCGATCTGGGATCTCCCTTTCTACTGCACAGGACCTGATATTTACCCACTGGTAAAGAAAGAGCCTCATCATGGACTTAAGAACATCAGCCCTTGGGATGGTGTCTCATTAATTCCTCCACCCCTTCCCCTCCAAAGCTCTCCAGAGCTGTTTGCAGGAGCTCCTGAGCACAAGCTGGAGGATCACAGAATGGGTTGCGTTGGCCAAGAACTTAAAGATCCTCTAGTCCAACCTCCCTGCTATGGGTAGAGACACCTTCCACTAGACCAGGCTGCCCAAAGCCCTGTCCAACCTGGCCTTGAACACATGTGGGGCATCCACAGTTTCTCTGGGTAACCTGGAATGATGAGGAGGTTTGGCTTCATCCATGCCACAACGACAGCCCAGACACGGCATGTTAGATAGCCACACCAGATGTGATTAGAAGTTGGTAATCAACTAACGACGCACACGACAGAACAGCTCTTCTTGCTACCCAGGCAGGCCCTGGAGGGACACCACGAGACAAAAACATATTGTGTCAATGCGCAGGCATTTGGAGACGACCCAACAGCAGATCTCTTGACTGAAAGCGGTATTTTTCTGTTTGTTTGTTTTGAACTGTTGCTTGCCAGTGCAGGACCTCACGTCGGGCGTTTGTCCTAGCACACAATTTGCATGCCAGATGCTCTTGCGTCTTGCTAATTGTTGAAACAAAGTGGATACTGAATGAGGTCCTCTGAGGTTGGCAGGGCCTTCAAATACGGCCAACGTTGAGCTAATTCTGCTTCCAGTGAATGGAACAGCAAATGCACGTTGGCAAAATGCTCTTCGCTATTTTCTTTTTAATAACACAAAAAGGAAAGCACTAGAACAATGGCGAATGCCCTCAGAAGCCCCTTCCCTCTTACGGTCAAACTCCTTTCTGGTCTCCAGCTTGCAGAAAGACCAGAGTGGCACCGAATTCCAGAGATGGGCAAACTGCCTCTCTGTGTCCAGCAGTGGCTTTATTTAGGTCTCATGTCAGCCAGTCCATCCTTCTAGTCCATGTGTGCTGTGCTCCCCAGCAGAAATAAGCTGAGACGCAAGCTCAGATCAATGGGGAGTTTAAAACGCTGAGCAGAAGTGGAAATAAGTGACGGGCATCAGAGAATTAGCAGGTATTTGTTGGAGCTACATCCACCTGGGGACCACAAGAGACCACCTGAAGGACCAAGTCTGACTGTAGGACACGGTGTAAAGAGAAGAGTAATCACCAGAGACCCACAACGCATCAACTCAGGTCCATACCATGGAAAGAAATACCTTCAGAATCATAGAATAGTTTGGGTTGAAGGGACCTTCCCAGCTCCCCCATTCCCCCCCTGCCATGACAGGGACATCTTCACCAGCTCAGGTTGCTCAGAGCCCCGTCCAGCCTGGCCTGGGATGTCTCCAGGGATGGTTCAGCCACCACCTCTCTGGGAACCTGGGCCAGGCTCTCACCACCCTCAGGACAACAATTTCTTCCTCATGTCCAGCCTGAATC
>VWYH01007901.1:0-11496 GCA_013399365.1 Pampusana beccarii
ATTCCCACAAGTCTATTCTCAGAGGAATACTGAGCGGTAATTAATGTTTTTTTTATGAATCCTTGATTTATTGCTATTTAATTCCATTATTAATATTATACTAAGTAATTACGGCTGTTAAATGAAATTTAGAATTATGCATTTTTAATAACTTCCAGGCACAAATATTTACTTGAAGAAAATAGCTAACTTAAAGAGATTACAGGACACTCTCTTTTTATTCTCAAATTTTATCATATTAATTCTTGGTTCCTTGAAGACTTGTATCACATTACCGATTTTGAGAAATGGAAGAGGAGTTCTTAAACTGTTATATGTACACAAAGTACTTCAATATAGATCCGCCACTGGCTAAACCTTTTAACACAATCTCCTGCATGTGCAGATGGTTTGACAGAGATGAAAGCTGGTTGTAGTGGTGCTTGAATAAGCAAAGGTTGGGAACTCCTGACAAAGAATTCTGGTTTTCGTTATTCGAGAACTGGAAGATGAACCTGTGTACAAACATGATTTAAGAATGGTCTAGGTTGTTCACCTAATGTCTTCTGAATTGTCTTTGTTCTGTATATATCTATACATACCTTGTGTGTATTTTTTTTCCCCGCATGTGTTTTCCATTCAGCGTTTCCATAAACTCCAGACTAGCCAGTTCTCTAGGGAACCTGTATGCTGCTTCAGATGATGATGAGAGCAAAATGAGGACAGGTTTTTCTGTAAGCCAAATCTCCAGCCACTTGAATGGCAGCTTGCAGCTGCCTCACAGAAATAACCATGAACAGAACAACAACTTATACAACAGAAACAGCAGTAGTGGCAACAACCTGAGCAGCCAAACCAGTTTTCACAGCGCCGTGACAGATGAGTACGCATCAGCCTTCCTTTATGGGCCTTACAACTCCTCCGGCACGATACCAGAGTCAATCGGTTCCTGTAAGTTTATAGTCACAACAGCACGTTCAGGCATCTGACCGATGCTTATCTTCCTTGCTTCTGCAAGAACAGCTGTCACAAAAAAATCTTAACCCAGCATAATTCTCTGATCTCCTTTAGTGCTTCTGAACAGCACCTTTATCTATTACCTTTTTAAGTAATTATCATTTCAGCTGCTTTTTTTTCCTTCTTTTTCAAGAATCTAGATCATGGAGGGTTCATGAAAATAAATCAATCCTGAACTTGAACTAACACCTTTTCTCATAATATCTCTTTTCTGGACCTTCTTACCCTTTAGATAATTTTTTTAATTTCAAATTATCCATAACACAGTTTATATGTGTTTACGTATCTTAATCTTCATGTAGTAACAGATTTAAAGAAGCCTTTGTATGTATCATACTAAATGGAAGGTATCACATACTTAAAGGTGAGTCCACTTGGCTTGAAACCCAGTTGTTTTCTAACACCAAATGTGAAGAGTATTTTAGAGCAAGATATTTCTGGTGGTCTCACCATTTTAGCTTTCATTCCTCAACAACTTTGCTGCCTTGGGCTTATTTTGTGCCCTTTTTCTGTGCGAAAGAGTCTGTATAAAGAGGTTGCACAGATAAATTAATGCAACTTGGAAGTGATTCTATACAAAATTCAGGGAAGAGAGAGTAATAACTTAAGCTATTTTAGAGAAAAAATAAACATATTTACCGCTATAAAAACAATTTAAAATATCTGGTTTCCAAAGATTTGATATCCTACTAATCATAAAATATAGTGCAGTGTTTTAATAGAATATATTGTCTACAATTAATTGAACCTCTCAGCCTCTGTTTAGTAGTGCCAACACTTCAGATTATTTTTTTAAGTGCTGCGAATAAAATTACCTTCTTACAAAATTAACTTGAGAATATTACACCTTTTCCATTTCCTTACCAGTGAGAAATTATTTCAGTATAAAGAATGTTTGTGTTATATCCACTACAGTTTTTGAGCATTGCAAGTCCCCTGTCTTGAAAGAGCTAATGCACACATTGCATGTAACTAGGATGTCAGCCAAAAAGATAGCTCATGGGTTGTGTTCTTTTTTCTGGAGAAATGGGGGATCTCCCCTCTCATTAACATCTGGTTTGTGGCACCACTTACAGCTCAGAAGCCACATGTTTATAGCTTGGGGTATGAATTGCACTTTCTGAAGATAGATGACAGTAGGAAATAAATTCTCATTGTTCCATTGTGGAATTAAATTGCATGTGTGACTGAAACCTAACTAGTAAAGTGAAGTCAGTTCAGGCTACTTGTTTCTGCATTTTCATAAATTCAATGGATTTTTCCACTGGAAAAGGAGTAGTTACTGTGCTAGGATGTGCTTGACCTAAAGCAACTCTTCAAAATTCTTGATGCTTTCACACTCCTTGTGTGCAAGTACATTTAGCTTCTTATCCACTACAGCTGGCAATAAATGTTAATATTCCATGATCTTAGGATCACTGAGTGTTATGCATTGAGTTTAAATTTGACTTTAAACTTTACTTTAAATATCAGCAGTAACATACTTATAAGGGACATCTTGATCCTTTCAGGTTTTTGAAGTTCTTTTACCTCTTTAATTTGGCTGTGTTTTTACCTGCTACATGGGATTGAGGTGAACTATGTATAATTGAGATTTTTCTCAAGTTGGATATAGAAGTCATTCCAGTTTTCTTATGATGAAACCAGTTCTAGAACAAGAGAACTGTTTTAGTTTAACTAATTTGGTTTAACTCTTCCAGATATAGAGATGAGGAGAGAGGTGAAAAGCTGTGTTGTGAGCTGAGGATGTTTGATTTGGGACACATCCACAAGTCCTTCGTTTGTTCATGAATTCTCATGGTTCTGGAAAGTCAGCCTTTTTAGGTGTTTTTTAGGGGTGTTTTAGGTGTTCCCATCCAACATGCTTGCAGAAATTCAGTCCTCAGGAAGGCTCCCATTGAGTATACTGGAACCAAAGTCAATACATCAGCAGTGGTAGACAGCAATCACTCATCTGAAAAAAAAAAAAGTGGTAAAGTGTCTGATTTCACCCCCCCGCCCTCCCTTTCCTTCCTCTCACCTTCAATACTGTCTCATATTTAATGTATTTGAACAATTCTTTAGAAGGTCAACACATTCCCATTCTTTTCTATTGTACCCTCTGTAAATTATATTCTGCCAGCAGCAATTTTTGAAGTTTTTTCCATATTTCAGTTACAGCTGCATATTATGCATAAATATGTAAACCTACATGCAGAGCCCTAAGGGGAAGAAATGTGACTCAGTCATGAAAATAAGTTGACATTGTTCACAATAGGCCAAAAGTTACAAGAGTACCACATGATAATATAAATTATTATAGAAACAATAAGCACATTTCCTCAAACAGCTTAAAAGCTTGAATGAAAATGGAACATCTTCAAAACTAAGAACTGTCATCTCCTTTGGAAAGGTATTATAGTTGCCAGACCTTTATGCTTTCACTGTTAAAAATTATTTGTAGCAAAGTTAGTGGGCTTGTTCTATAAGCATAGGCTAAGAACTTAAGTAATGGTTGATGCTTTGTTTCTTATGTCTAGATACTTACAAATTCTAGGTTAGCATTATGTTTCTATTTAATCTCATAAACCCTCAAGGTTCAACATAATGGAATTGACACAAAAATTCCCCAAATATATCTGGGAAGGGGGGCTGGGTTTATAATGTCACTGTCTCTTCTAGTATTGTAATACACATTTCATTCTTAGATAAGGGTGAGTAAAATACTTAAGGGAGAAGAGCAAATAATGTTGATTCTTGCTTAATTTAAGGGAAGAGGATAAGAGCAATTAATGAACAGGTGAGCAGTCATCTTGACATCAGAGGGACTATAGCTGTGTGCATCTTGGAAAGTGGGAAATTAATTGTTGTTCCCTTGCAATTGTACTATTTAGTGCCTTAAAACAGTCATTTAAATTGAACAGGCTAGACATAGTATAAAGTTTTAGGTTGAACAGGGAACATTTTTGCAGAAAAAAGTAGCTTTCTAGAATGCATGTTTCTCCTGTTTTAAGGTCTTTATTCTTCTCCCTACCTTTCTTAATGACTTAGTAATGCATGGAAGGATGTAAGGGTGTAATCTTTGAAGGGTGCTTGCATTTATATCATTTGCTGATTAGGAGCAGAGGTTATACACAGTCAAATATGTAACAGCAAGATCTTTAAATGAGATGCTAAATCCAGTGTTTGGAAGAGTGAGGCAAGAGAAAAAGTATTTTATGTATTGTGATGTGGGAAGCAGCATTTCTTTTGAAGAATCGTGCCATACAAAGTCTATGGTAGCAAAATACAAATTCCTGACTTACCTGTAATCTTTTTTCAATATAAAAATGGTTAAACTGCTTTCCTGCTTAGAAGATGTTTTTTCAAACATGCCCTGAATATTGCATGTGCTTCTAAATATACCATATGGCCCTGAGCCTCTGTCACAATCCCAGTGGAGTGCACTAAATTGTTACCTGGTTTATGCACAATTGACTGAGTTGAGTGCAGTTACTGTGATGCCACAGTGTTTAAGATGAGTGGATTATTTGATCATTTAGTCTCTGAATGCTTTTTGGCTGATAGTGAGCCTCTGACTTACTGGCTAATACAGATCCATCTTGATGGTGATTTATTTTGAATACAATAAAATTTTTCTTGATAATTGGTCCCTCTGTTTGAAAAGAGTCATGCTTAAAACCATCTCGCTTTTAATCTGAAACTTGCTGTATCTCTTATGTCACTGTTATAGTCCTTTATTACCTTATTTCCTTGTCATGATGATATTTCATGCTAGTCATTTCGATTGTCTTTTGATAAGCTAAGTTGGCTCAAATATCAAATCCTTTACAGTTTTTGAAAATCCTTTCTCGATAAGTAGATGCAATACTCTTAACAGTCAACTTTCAGGCCCAGAAAGCTGTTACTTGGTGCTGTCCTGCTTATAAATAATGTGTAGCTTGTGTTAGCTGCTTTAACTGTAATGTGTTGGGAATTTGAGAAGAAAAGAGTTCCTGCCATCCAAGATACTGNAACAATGTACCTGACAGAAGTCTATTACATATACTGGAGGTTATGATTATTCATTTAACTTATCAAAGAACTCTTGAATTATATTAATTATATTCCTCTTCTTTTTATCAGCAGCACCTCACTAACCTGAGTTAGATGTCAACCTAACCATCTATAATCATATAGGTACTCTATTTTAGAAAATCACCTTATCACTCTTACTTCTTTATGTTTGTTAACTACTGACACGAGTGGTGCAGGAGCATTTTTAAGACTCTTAGGACAGTAAATTTTCAGTTCCAATTAATGTTCTTTAATCTCATGAGTGAGGAAATTGGGAATTTCATTTTTTATGGAAAACAAGTACTTCTCCCTCACCCCAGTATGGAAGAGAAAGTTATTCAGTACTCTTTTTCTTACTTTGTAATGAAATAATTTTTTTTTAAATTGTTCTGCATTTCACTTAAACAAAAAATAACCATGACTATGACTTTCTGTTGTTGTCAGTCATCTATTTTTCCCTAGTGGTTTTTATCCTTCATCAGTGTAAGTTTATAATCCAGTTATCGTGTTTTTGCTGTTGTATGCTGATGAGCTAAAAGAAAAGCTTGATTTTCATGGAATAGACAACTTGCTATTCTAGCCAAATAGAATGAACAAGTATTTTATTTGCAAATTTTACGAATTGGATGTTTTGATTAAACAATCTCTTGGGATCAGAATTTGCAGAAATATTCTTATCAGGTATAATCCCATTTAAGGTACCACAATAGTTATAAACACAAATATCACTCTTTAAAATGTCTTTTTTTATTGAAGAGTATGTAACTGGGTAGTCTTAAGATGAGTCACCTTTTGCTTCTATAGCTGTCATGGAAACTGGCAACATGGAAAAATTTCAGAAAATTGAGAAGTGTAGCAGTATTTTAAAATTCATATACATGATCTTTATGCTTGTAGAATAGTTTTTCTTAATAAGAAGTTACCATTAATGAACATCGGACAGCCTTTGCAAAAAGCAACAAACACTAGTTTATCTTACTGATTGGTAAATTTAGCAGACACAAAGGATCACTTCAACTGCGTATGTATTTTCTAGAATATATCCTGATTTATTTTAGTGGAACTTGTGTATTCATGATAGTTCTTGCCTGCTGCAACACTCCTGTTGCAACAATGGTTTGGGAGAGTTGATGCACAATTCAAAAAACTTGAATTACTTTTTTTCAATTATCTGGAAAAAGTGCCTGTTCAGGTCCTAACAGACAGCCCCTAATGTGACGGGGTTGTTCTGTCTGAAGGGTTAACTCACAGCTGACTTGGTCCTGAAGTTGAATTAGTGCCAGTATAGGCCTAAGGCCTAGTGGGATCTGTGGCTTATTTTGTCTTTCCATTTCTTCTATTGAAGAAGAAAAATTATATTGATCTAAGCAGTTGCTTCAGCATGAACTTCATTAGATACCATTTCCTGTAGTGAAGCTGTCTAGTTCTTAGTTCTTTGTTTAAATGTCTGATACTTGGGTATAAAATGCCAAGCTTGACACTGCATGGAACCATAGTAGGATTAAACCTTGCAAATTCTACTCAATTAACTGATTTTATACTCTCATCATTGCAATTCAGCAGTCAATTTTATTTTTTTCCTTCTATTTTTACCTCTGTTTTAAATAAGATTTTGTTGAATATCAGCATATGACTTGTAAAGATGGATTGAGGCTTTTTGTTTTTAATAAAGCTTTCAGAATCACAGGCCATACTTTGAGTCACTGAAAATAGGAAATATGAATGTAAATTTTAAAATAGAAAACTCCTCAAAAGATTTTTTTTTNCCTCCTTTTTGCTGAAAATCTTCGTTATCTTGTCTGGGTGCCATAAAACTTGTCAGCTGGGTGCCATAAAACTTCTTATCTTTGCATTCAGTGAGAGTCTGTTTTTTCTTAACATGATTGGTTACATTAATCACTAGACTAGGCACTCACTATGGGGTTAATTCTTAAAGTGTTAGTTGTGAGTTCCCTCTATCAAGTCAATCTCTTTGGACAATGTGAAGAGATTTAAGAGCAGGAATTACTTAACTGCAAAAGAAAAAAAAACCTCCACAGCTATGATTTAATTTTTCAAAATCAAAAATTACTCAGTATACTTTACAACAGCTCAGTTTTTATGGCTATCACCATGTTTTTAATAATATGAACTTTATGTGAATAACATCAATTAATCTTAATCTGGAAAAAATGCTGCTTAGATCTAATTATTCCCTGTAATCAGAAAAGGCTTTGAAGCATTAGGAAGAAATCATTGCCATGTGAAGTAGAGCTACGGTGAGGGTGGGAACACATTGAAAAACATATATTTCTCAATTTGAAAATAAATAAACCCTGCCTACCCATCTGTAATGCAAATTAACAAAACATGCTGTCTTTTTTTCAAGCAATCTGTGCTGTGTGGATATTTGTTCTTCTTATATGTTGCCATTAATATTTTTCCATATTTTTATAACTTGGACTCCTAACAACTTTAAGAATTTTAGTTTAAACTTCAGAATCTTTAATGTATGGTTTGCTTGTTTGTTTATTCAAATTATAATTTAGAATGCCTGGGTATTACTGTCTCTTTAAGGGCTGCTGTTTGTAGTTCTTTGTCAACTAAGCTCGCTGTTCCCAAGATCACCAGAAGTATAAGGTGCTTTCTGGTCATCTTTCTTCTGTCCAAGCTTAAAGTAACCTATTACTGTACAACACATGAGAGTAGATTACTAAATTTCATGCATTTTTAATGTTTGTTAATCAACTTTACTTGGAATTCAGTTTTAAGGGATCCATTTCAAGTATTGCTCTGGTTAACAATCAGAAAGGTCATTACTCTTAAAATATGCTTCTGAAAATGTGAAAGCTTTGAGGGTCATTAAGAGAGCAGAAGTTTCAAGTGCTCATTAGTGAAAGGCTATTCCTTCTGTCTCACTCTTACACATGTAATAAATGGCCCGACAAATGCTTTCACCAAAGCTAATAATCCAGAATGATTATTAGAGTGGGGAAAAATAAAGCTTCTATGATTACATATTCCATGGTGATTCCGAGCCTATAATTAAAAAAATGCTTGTTAAATCTCTTTAGTTTTATGATATAATATTTTCTATTAAGCGATACCCTTCGTGTTGAATCCTTTCAGTACTAAAAACAGACCCTTTTTAGTCAGTGGTATTCAAGTCTTTCTATGCTGACAGCACTTCTTTTTCAACCTAAGTAAAGAATATCCACATGGTCTCAGATCTTAAAGATGTGGAAATACATTTAAAAGGCAACTTTGGAAATATACACTGAGAGTTAACATACAGGAAAAAAGTGGTTTTATGATATTAGTTAGAGCTCTGAAGGTTTATATATCTGTTATGCACCACTTCTACTAATAGGTTTCACTGTGGACACCAAAGAGCATTTCTATAGTGACTAGTTAGGAATAGTCGGAAAATGGAAGAGAAGACTCCAAGGTTCTGAGCTTTCTTGGGACTTACATTGTTCTCCAGTAGTTCTCTCTAATTCTGATTAATTGATGCAGTNTTATGTTTCTTGTGATTTTTACCTGAATCAACATCTTTATTATGCTGTATTTTACAGTAGCACTTTGATTTTTCATTTAGGATAAATGGAAACAATTCAATTACAGTAACTGCAACCATATGTTTTTCCAATATCGTTTTAAAGAGCTTCTAACAACTTCTTCAATAATCTCTATAATTTGGTTTGGAAAAGTAAGCATAGATACAGGAAAGCCGATGGACTTTACTGTATCCAGTGTTTGAGTTTCTTCTATTTTATTCATCTTTACCTATGCAGAAATTCAGATCCCCCTCCAACTCTGTTTTTCTTCTTCCTGTCCTTCCTCTACTCTAAAGCTTTAAGTGCAAAATGTGTATTATATACAAGTACAACCTCCGCAGTGAATTCTAATCAGTTTTTCTTCTCTGCACAGTCCCTTCAGTCTGAATATGTTCAGTACTAAAGCCTTGCTGTTTTGGTGAATCCTGTTGAGCTCTTAAAATTGAAGTTGTTCATGAAGGAGAAGAACTGAAGGAAGGAAGCTGCTCACTCAGAGGAGGAATCTTCAATACAAGTCATATTAAAACCTTAACACCAAGAGGAGACTTCTTAACAGGCAGAAATTTCTTGTTAATGACTACTGCAGATGCACTGATGTTGAATTTATGGAAATTATTTTACCCAATGTTATATACAGATTTAAATTTTTAATGTTAAGACAGCCTGAATATATTTCTAATGAGTTTCATTAAGACTTTTATTATTTGTGTACAGTGTTAAAATATATATTAAGAGAATATTTTGGTAACAAATATATATACAAATTATGTAAAAAAAAATAGAATCTATTTTAATTTAGTGTTGTTTACCTCTTTGCTATGAAAATGTGTATTTTACAGAATTTTTGTGTTTATCAAAGATGAAAATTTTTTTATGGACAAGATGTTTTTTCTTGTTAATGGGTCCACCATTATGGCTAAAAGCCTAATCTAATTACTTTTTCACTAATTGGTCTTCTGGTAACTTAATGGAAGTCCAATTAATGAGAGACTAGTTATCCCACTATCTACTGAAAGCACTTGATACATAGTCTGCTTTCCACTTTCAGCTGCTAAAGTTTCATAAGGAAACACTATGAAAGAGAAAGGGAAAATATTTGTTGAGATGTAAACTTACATCTTACATGGAACTTACATCTTCCATTGCAAAGAGAAAATAATTTATCTGGTGATTCAAGTGTACAATTAATGCTTGCTTTCCATTTGTCTCAAAGGAATGTTTTAACTTTTTCTTTGAAATGTAGAAGGTTAAATTGCTATGCAATATATACTGCATAAATGAAGGCAGACCAAACTTAAGTTGGTAAGAATCTGTATGTACAATGAGTTTGGCAGTGCTTCATACTTACATGTTTTTATCTTACATTTGGCAGTATGTGTACAGTTTCATTAGCATAGCATACTAAAGTAAATGTTGGAAGTTTATGAAATTTTCACTTATCAATTTTGCACTTCATGAACTTTAAAATTTGAAAACTATTACTAAACTTACAGCTATTGTAACCTCCTGTATCACAGAATATTTTTGTCAGTAGTAAAGATACTCTTTAATGTATAGTTTAATCAGGGTGTGATTAGGAATGAGATGTAGAATGAAGTGGTATTACAGTGAAATACTAGAGATCGTGTAAAATTTTCAGAAGTGCACAGTAAGCAAAAAAAGTAAGCAGCTGTAAGGACTTGATTTGCCACTAATTTAGAAGACAAAACCAAAAATTTATCACCTATGAGTTTTTCTGATATCTACAGAAACTCGAAAATAAAACTTGGTTGAATTATGTCACTCTTTCTTTCTGAAGACTTGTGAATGCCCTGCATTTGCTCTACAATTGAAGTTAAGATAAAGTGCCACTTTTTTTTTTTTTTAAAAGACCAGATGACATATTGCTATGGAAAGTTGTACTGAAAGTGTTAATAAGCAATACTGAGAGCAGCTATATAAATTACTGAATAAAATTTACATGCAATACTGTACTTTATTCAAAACTGTGTATATGTAACATATACACACACAAAGTAGCATATGTGTGTGCATATATATACAATATACTGTATATGAATTATAGATTAATGGTAAGGTAATTCTACCTCTTATAAATAATTTTGTCATGCACTTTGTTATAAATAGTTTTCCTTAATAAAATTGTTTAATTTTGAAATGTAGATATATATACATACAGCTAATTGACAATAAAATGCCTATATCAGCCAGTTTCTTAATTTTGTAGCTTTTTTTTACTTACTTTTGATGTAAACTAATATGATTAGATCTTTAATTGAAGAGTAGCTCTAAAAATAACCTGCTTTCTTCTAAGAAACATAATGTATTTATAAAAAGACGATGTTGCAAAAATATGTTAGTAGGGCAGGTTTCTTTTATAACTAATGTCTCTAGCTAACCTTCTTGGTTTTGCTTTGTATAACATCAAGTATTAAATCAATGTGTTGATATTATGATGTAAAGCATATATTTCAAAATACCATAACTTAAAAGCTGTGTCTGAATTGAGGAAACTTTTTTTCCCTGGACAGGGACTCTCAATAAAGGTATAATATACCTTCTCTTTTTCGCATGTGCAAGAGGTTTCTTGGTCTCACCAACAGCAGGGTCTTTCTAAGAACCTAAAAGATTATGCTTTCATTTAGCTTTTTATCCTTCCTTCAGTTAAAAACTAGTCACAAATAGTGTTGTCTAACTCTGCTGCCAATTTTCAGCAAATTTGTGTGTTGCATGATTATTTATCCGTGGTGTTGAATATTCCTGTCAGACAAGTCTGTACTGCAATAGATGACATGGACAGGATGGAACTGCTGCATGGCCACTCTGAAGGAATGGCACAGCCAGGAAGAGCGTGGGTGCTTTACAAGTTGCCCAAAATCTACAGTGACAGTCCACTAAAAACACAATAAAAGGCTTCTGCCACTATGCT
>VWYH01007903.1:0-10355 GCA_013399365.1 Pampusana beccarii
CCCCAGTCCCTCCACAATTGCTGTGATTCTTGTTCTTGTCCTCTTGCTCTGCAGAGGGTCAAACATCCTGCATCTCATTGTGCCTTCTGTCTCCTTAATTAGTGCCCGTCCTCCCCCTCCTCTCCCATGTCCCCCCTTCCCATCTCCTCTCAGCGCTTGGTTTGCAGTGCTCTATTATTTCACCTTTCACGCATTCCGTCTCCTTCGCCTGGGCCCGTCTGACACCTCTGCCTTATGCTTATCATAGAAACATAACATTTAAATACAAATAGAACAGGGAATAATTTAACCCCTATTTGCACTGGGGAAGGTGCCAAGGCTCCATATAAACACAGCCAGGGAGATTTATAGACGCTGTATATTTATCTGACAAGTTACATTTCTTCTCCACTGTACCTTGCAGCCAGCTTTTCCTGACAGGCACAAGCCTCCATCACCGGCTGAATGGTCAAGAAGGAAACGCGGTTTCCTGGGGATATTGGAAATGTCACCAAGGGGACATCTCTGGGAACTCTGTTTTAGCATTGCTGTGGCCTTTATCTCGGAGGAACAAGGAGTGCTGGCTCTTGTTGCTGTGGTTTGTTTACGGAAAAACAGGGTAGACTTGGGATGGACCTAATTTTCAATATTAAGGGAATGCCTCAGGTCACTCATGGTACACCAGCCAAAAACCTCCTTGGCTCTTCTAGGCACCACAGCACAGAGAAACACCCATCCATGGTTATTGCCATTGGCCAAGCAGGCGTGGTGGACTCAGGTTGTGACGAAAGACTAATAATGGCGTGAATACTAATGAGGGAAAACAAAAAAGCATGGAGAAGGGGCGTACATGGACACCTCACTCAACCCCCAAACCGCAGGACAGCGTCACTGCTCAAATTGGTGTTGTGACGGGTTGCCTCTACAGCAAGGCTAGCAAGATTTCTTCACTAACATGTAAGATATGGGCATGAGATAAAAACCAAAACTGTCACTTCGGTGTGTGTAATAGAAAGACGTTTGAATAGACCCTTTCCTGAAAAAAAGAAAAGGGGATATGCTCAGATGCGCATCGTTGCCTGACACGTGGCTGTGTGTGGCATTGAGGAAGCTGCATAGAACATGTTTTCATCCTATTTGTCCTTGGACACACCACATAATCATTGTCTCGTTTTCCCTCACAGGGAGGACGTAACGGCTGCTCCTCATGGCTGCCCACCTCTGTTGTCTAAGACAGGGTGGCACTGCGAGGCCCCACTCGCTCTCCCTTGGCCATGGGCCAGCTAAGGCTAGTTGTAGTACCGTAGAATCGTAGAATGTCCTGGGTTGGAAGGGACACACAAGGATCATCGAGTCCGACTCCTGTCTCTGTATATGACAACTCCACAGTTCACACCATGTGTCTGAAGGTGTTGTCCAGTCTCTTCTTGAACACTGTCAGGCTTGGGGCCGTGACACCTCCCTGGGGAGCCTGTTCCAGNGCTTGCCCTTCCTCCTCTCCTTGTGAGAAAGCTGTAGCCGTGATGAGGTCTCCACTCAGTCTCCTCTTCTCCAGGCTGGTCATATCCACTGCTTACCTTGGGGACATCCTAGACAATGAGCTTTTGCCTGGCCTCTTTTTGTCCTTCTCTTCTGCCCTGGACAACAGTATTTCTGTTCTCCTTGACAGTGTGTTCACTTTGCCCTGGGACCAAGGTCTTGGCGAGCACAGCCTAAAGGTTTTTTACACAATCTGAAATGGGAATGATAGCATGGAGCTTGGCCATAGAGGAACAGCATAGGCTCTGAGTCTGCCCAATGCTCTGAAGCTCAGATGTGTGTCCTGAGACACACAGATTTTAGCGTGGGACTCAGCAGGGTGGTATGGGTGGAATATAGGTGGTAGGGGAAGATCTTGCACCCTACAGACAGACACAGACCAGGGACATCTTGATCCAGGGACTGCCCAAGGCAGACTAAACCTCTGGTTTCTATAGGATGTAGAGTGGCCTGAGTAATGTATAGCAAGGTACTGCCCTCTGTTCTCATTCGAGGACACTGGAGAAGTCTAGTGGGGAGCACCTCTGGTGGGCACACGTGCTCAGACACATCCCACTTGTGCCAGCACGTCCTCTCTTCATTTTGTTCTGGCAAGTCTGATGGACTTGTCTGGACATACTTACAAAGGACTTGCCCCACTGCAGGGCACGTTGGCTTTTTGTTTGGAACCTGGAAGAGCATCATGTGGGGGCACCCAGCATGTGAGAGTCATATACAAGCCCATTAGAGAATAAAATCATTAGCCAAGACCAGGAACGTGCTGAATAGTCTCAGCTGCTGGACCTCTCCCTCTTTCTTCCCACCTGAGGTGTTTGAAGGGCATTGTTAGAACATGGTACCCTGGCAGAGCTGGGGTGTGAAAGGTAAATGCAGCACTTCATTAGAAGAACCTCTCAGAGAAAAAAAGCTTGTTAAACTGACTCATTTTTTATCTGCCGAGTGTGTGATTTGTGTAGATTTCTGTGACAGCAGATGTGACGAATGATTCCCCTGGCAACCCAAGGCACAGCTTTTCAGTGGAGAGAGATAGGGCACTGACTTGGAGACAGGGCTGGAGGTGATGTCCAGGCAGTGCTGGACCCTGGCTGGCCATGGAGGCCCTCTTCGTGCCATTTGCCCTGGAGCAGCTGAACCAGCAGACCCTGGGGAAGGTGGTTCTCACTCTTGGCAGAGCCTTTTCCTGGTGGGCTGATGGCCACCTTGTGGGCAGCTCACAAAAGCACCGCATCTTCTACCAGCCCGTTCTGGGGACAGGCATCACCACTCCTGTTGTCCTGCAGAGATGCGGAAAAGCGGGCTAAAATAAAAATAGTTTAAAAACAAAGTGGGGGGAAAAAAAAAAAAAAGTGCTTCCTAAAACACCTGGTTTAAGCTTTGCATAACCAGAGAAGGCAGTTTCAGGCCAGTTCCACACTAGAGAGTTTTGCTGACAGAGGAGGGATGTGATTTTTTTTTAATGATACGTTCATATTAGCAAAAAGCCTAGTGAAAATACAGTTACACAGCTATAGGAGTGCTTTTGCTGATGCAGCTTATTTGAAACAGGGGAAGCTGTATAAAGTACAATTTAACAGACACATCTTCTGTGCTGGAAGTATTTACTAGACATGAACTTCCTAGGCAAAGGCTTTTGCTGGTGGTGTTTTCAGTTCATCCCACTTCTCTGTTCCCTTCCTAAAATACCTCCTGTCTACCAGGACAGCTGGTCTCATTCACTGGGTGGGTTTTGCTCCAGTGTCCACAGAACTGTTGGACCTTAGACTGGACTCTTTCTCCAAGGCTTTGTCTGGCCCTAGACTGAAAGATGCCGACACAATCAACTGCTTCTCTAAGGCTTATACCTCACCTCCGAGAGTCTCTTTTGCACATCAGTTTGGCCACCAAGAAAACAAACCCTTCAGATGTCCAAAGCAGCTACTCTTGAGATGGGGACAACTCACAGAGTGTTAGGGCTTTGTGCATCATTAAAACCTGAACTTTGTGTTGCCAGCGAAGACCCCGAAAAGTCCCCTTGTTTGATCAATTTCGACATAAAGTAGACGTACTTATTTTAATGTGTCTATCAGAAGGCTGTCCCTGTTTTGTCTCCCTTATCATAAATGCATATGTACCCTCCTCAACCCATTTTTCCTACCATTTCAGCCCCCTAACTGAAGGCAACATAAGTCCTCATTTTCTGTGGACAGTACATGTGGATAACTCCACTGCAGGATTGAAAGCTCCTAATATCCTCACTCGGTATCCGCTGCATGAAAAATTATTCTCATCCAAGGCTGTAAAGTAATTTGCCAATTTGCAGGTGCATCTCGGAGAGGGAAATTTTGATCAAACACTGGTTGAAGCAGAACAGATTGCCTACACCAATGATTTCTTGGTGAACAAAAGTGACATAAATTGCCCAATTAGTCAGCCAGAAAAGGGCTGTTGCAAACCAATGTTTTGTTCAGCTTTAGGTTAACATATTNTATATTTATTCAAATTGGTTACATCTGCTCTGTAAACTGCTCTGAAAAAAAACTTGGTTCACACATTTACATAGTGTTTAATGAATGATAAATAAGACATTTATGAATCATGTGCAAATGGCCTGTTTACATACACGATGTAAACTATGTAAATTTCTTTTTTTTTTTTTCCTGGTGTAATGGTATTAGTCTCTGAATACAAACTTAATCTAAAGGCATCACTCAGTGCCCTCTGAAATCTTTCTGCTAACTCAGCAAGCCTTAGTTTGGTCTGTTTTCACCAAAATTTTCTGAAGATGTTTTGTTCTAGACTGAAGATCTCCGTACTTGTTGCAAATCCAAGTATAAATAGCATCCCTCATTCAAAATACAATTATCTATTAGCAGACCATGTCCGCCTTTGACATGAAATGCCACCTGCTTGAGCTATCTCACATAATAGTACTCAAATAAGTTAACTTTATGTTTCAAAAAACAATATATGTTTCAAAAAACAATATATGTTTCAAAAACTTTGGGTTCATTTCATATAAACCTTAAAAATATACTAAAAAACTCATCCAAACTTTAAGTATGTGTCTGTGAGTGGGTATGAATGACAAATCTCCATTTACAGGCTGTGGCTTCTGTTATATCCTGGTTTAAAACAGCTTTTGTTAAACATTTTTTTTCCTGCAACTTATTTAGTATTGCAATGGCTACTAACTTATGTTATTTTTCATATGGACTTTATTTCTATACGCTATCTTTATCTACACTCCTCTTGGATCACAGTTTGAGCACTGTTGTCATTTCAGTTATTGCATGCTCACTGCAAAAATCGATCAGAAAAAGCTGATTTGGAAGACTTCAGTGCCTAGGTTTTGAGAAGCATTTGAAGGTTTCGATATTTCTGTGGTTTTGGACCTTTTTTTAAAAAAAAAAAAAAATGCTTAATTATTTTCAAGTACTCCTTGAAAGTCAGATGCTATTAAGGTTTTCCGAGCCAGCCACCTGAAATGACTAACAGCTTCTGAAATGTGTCACCTCAATGAAATCACCATTTGTTTTGCATGTGATACTGAGCCATCTTGGCTTTCACATCCCTCCTGAAATATGGTAAGCATCTCTTTATTTTGTTCCAGAAGACAGAAAACTCTTTGTGGGCATGCTCAATAAGCAGCAATCAGAAGATGACATGTGCAGGCTATTTGAGGCATTTGGCAACATTGAGGAGTGCACAATCCTTCGGGGACCTGATGGCAACAGCAAAGGTAAGGTGATGACTAGCGGCAAACTCTGTCTTTAGCGTCAGACTAGACCCAGTCTCAGTGTATGTATAATTTTCTGGTGTAACAAAGTCACCAGGTAGCCTCCAGGACAGCATCTCCTACATTTGCCAAGGGAGGCCATTTCTTTGCTGGTCACTGTCTGATCGTACATGAGAGGAAAAAGATGCTCGCGTTTAGCATCACATGCCCCTTGATGAGCTGTCTCGTTGAGTACAAACTGATGTCTAATGCTGTTTGCTCGCAGGGCAGAGCCTCCACTGCAAACACAAGGCCTTCACATTCACTCAGGATGTGCTCTGCCCAACCCATTGAACAAGTCAATTATTTCTTTAAGCAGAGCCAAGATTGCTACTTTACATCTTGACTCACCAGCTCCGCAGGTTCCACTTATCTATCACCCAACAGCCCCAGGTTTTCCACTTCTTCGGCTGGTCTTTGCATGGATACATACCAGACAACGATCACAATTGCAAGGGTACAGGTGCTGATTTAAATATTACGCTCAGCAGATATCTACTGTCTGAAACATGCAAATGCTTCATTGCAAAACTAGTTGCCTTACCTCCTTCTGCCACTTTTTGGCATCACTTGTTACCCGGATAGGACAAAAGACCCTTCGCTACAGCTCAGGTGCAAGAATGAGGTTTGTCTCTTGAATCGGAGGGTCATTTTTTTCCCCGTCAGTCTTTAGATAAAGTAACTTCAATTTGAATAGGAAACCCTCTTCTCTTGACAGTATAATGTGTCCATTAAATATTGATCTGCGTATAATATATCATAAACTGTGCTGGAATGTGCAGCACCAGACAAGAGACCAGTTTTACTGATACAGTTCATATCTCACTGGATATTTTGACATGTGACAGTATCAACCAGCATATTTTTACAACAGGGAGGCAAAAAATTCAAATCACAATGATACACTGGAGAAAGATATTGCTATTCCATAAAATCACTGGTGGCCAAAAAAGGCCTCACAACAGCATTAAAGGACTGCTGTTTGATGTAAGTCAGCAAAGCTCAGCCTTCGTGATAGAAATGGTTGAAAATAAACTGTGGGTGCCTTTATTCATTTGTATGGCTACTTTAGTATCATGACACCCAAAGGTGGGGGCTGTCCTATTAGAAAGCAGTAGGCTAGCTTAGCCTAGAAGAGGTCCAGCCACTATAATGGTAGGTAGTTAAGGACTGTGTTCACTGAAAAAATCAGTAAATTGGGGGAAAAAAAAAAAAAAGTCTGTCTGCCTCCACCTGGAATTGTACTGAACAAAATCTAACGACAAAGGATTTAAACAGAGTAATAATAGAGGCAATAAGGTCTGACATCTGTAAGAAACAGGTTCTAAAGGAGATCCAACCCACAGACTTGTATTCATACTTTCTCTATCTTTTTCTCTTTTTTTTTTTTTCTTATTTTTTTACTTTAAACATTTTCATTTATAAGTCTGAGTCTGAGTGGCAGCTCCATATTGCTAACCAGTTTAATTATTAGTGCTAGCGGGCTGCAGTCGCAGGCTTGCATTTCACTGAGCTGTTCAGGATCAATACTGAGCCTTGACAGAGTTAATATTACCAGCTTCCATTTGCTGCTGCTATTTACTCAGAATGTGAAGCTCCTAATTTACACACACACAGCTACATACACGCACACATGCACACAGAGCAGTCAATCCAACAGAAAACTTAAGGCTGGTGCCCTTATCTTAGGAGACAGACAGGCGAGCCACAACTCCCACAAAGTTATTCCCAGTCTGCAATGTTTTCCATCTGCCAGAAACCAATATGTGACACACATTGCTTGTGAGCTACTTATTTTGGGCAAAACCCATAAGGCTTAAATTCCGCCTAAAATGAGATTTAAGCAGATTGTCTAAGTGCCAGGTAGCAACCAGATCACATACACTTCAATCCTACCCAACCCCATTACATGAAGTCCCACCAGGCATCCCTGTGGTGAGTCCTCTGGGTACTTCAGTGCAAGCACTGCTCTGAGAAGGCAGGTCCCAGCCTCCAACCTGAATGCCACCACAGTCCAGCCACAGACAGAAAGCTGCCTGAGCCTTGCTGGAAGCCACAGGTGATGTCCTGAGCCATGGGGCTGCAGAAATGCCTCCTATGTGAGTCACGCAGGGGTGGGCATGGTGGCTGGACCATGCAACCAGGTAGCAGAAGAGCTGGGACTGAGGCATTTCCCTGTCTGAAGGTGAATGTAGGATAAGGTGGGAGGGGAAGGAGCCTTTCCGTACCCCTGTGGTTAAAGCTGATGGGTGTGCAGCCAGGAGTGCAGGCATCCTCAGGTGAAGAAGCCGAAGTGGATCGAGTTCAGCAAACCAGCAGGACCCACAGGGTCTGCAGTGATGCTCTCTGGACAGCCTCTTTGCTCCTCCCCCCCTGCCCACTTTATATTATCTCCGTTCAGCAGTTGTCTACTTCAGTAACTCAGAAAGATTTCCCACAGCACCAGAAGTTCCACAAGAGGAGTCTTAACACTCTCTGCAATTATAACCTCAGGCCCTGACTCTGCATTCTCCTCTAAGCTGACAAGACAGTCAGGGCAGCACTTTCAGCTCTGTAATCTGGACATAAGGAAAGAAAAAACATTTGAGCACATGTATCTCCCTGTTCAGCACAGGTTATGTATCTCTCTGCGTGTCAAAATCCCTTCAAAATCCAGATCTGCTCCTGTCAAAGGGACGCTATTGTTCTGAGGAGGGTGGCATGACTCGTATCCTCAGCTCATGAGGCCCTGGAGTCAGCTCTGTTGAAAATAGGAGGGAAGAAGACTATATTCACACTTGTTATTGTGTACGGAAGCCATCCCATTGAACACACAAGCAGAAGGGCCAAAATATTAGGATCTCTGCTCTCACCTTACCACCATATACCAGTAAAAGCTGAGCTGTCACTTGTCTGACTACCTCAAAACCTACTGGGAACAGTAGGAGGGATCCCATTAGCATCTTAGGCATTAAACAAGATAAATACCTGCTGTTCCCTTCATTCCCACCTTTATCCAGCTCCACTGATCCATCAGGTTCCTCATCACAGGGGTGAATTTCACCTGAAGAGAGTGAAGCCTTCAACATGACAGCAACACTGCAGCCAAAAATCCTGCTCTAAATGCAATGGTTGACTGGAGCTAGAAAGCTTTTGTATATTTGCTAATCAGCATCTTCTTTTTAGAGGCAGAAAGTACAAAAGAATCTCTGCAAATAATTAAACACCCTAATTCTGGATTATCTCTGATTAATGAAGAGGAAGGCGCAGTATCTCAGGAGCCTGGGAATGCTGGGCTGCGATTATGTCATAATTGATCCCTATTGTTTCCAGCTGAAGTTTATCTATCTCATTTTCTCATGATTGTCTCCTCTCAGCTCCTTATAAATTAGATCCAACTATTAGCAACAATTGTTATGTTTGGTTTTTTTTCCTGAAATACAGTCTGAGCACAGTGCTGAAGGGGTAATATAAAGTGAAGGCTCCTAACTGTACTCTAATTTCATACGTGTGTATTATTTTTAGAATGGACTATCACTGCTTCCTTCAATCTCACTTCTGTCAGTCTGCAGGAATGATTCTGAGGACCTTTGGGGCTCATTCTTCTACCTTGCTAGTGGGGTGTTCTAATGATGCAGTTTTCAGCCTGCACCGCATGGTTCATAAGGGTATGTGGACATTATAAAGATTTTGCAAACGGGATAAAGGCAAGCCGTCCCATTGTCAGGACTGGTGTCCCCTGTGCAGTGATCTGCACCCCTTTAAGGAAACAGCTAGGGCTTTGCAAATCGATTAAAAGCTCAAAAGTCTTTGCGTAGTAATAGAAGGGGATGGAAGCCAGAACTTCTCAGATCTCTCCCAATCTGTTCCAAAAACTGCCTTAGCATATGGAAATTACTCTTCCTCTCTCTGAGTCAGTGTGCTTGTAGCTAAGTGTTAGCAATGTTTTCCCCTACTCCGGTGGTACATGTGACCCTTTGAAGTGTTGATCATTTCTGCACTCCAGCACATATTCGTAAACGCACCTTTCTGCCCTAAACCCTTATGTAAGAGTTCAGTGTGAGATTTTTCACATAGCAATGCAGGCCAGGGAAGCACTGCCTACATTTCTCTGATGTCAGGAGGAGAACACCTGTAAAGTCACTGGCCCCGCAGCTCTGAAAGACTGAGATTCATATTTTGGTGAAGGCAAGATGGCAATCAACACAAGCGGATCTTTTTCATCCTAGCTTCTTCATCAGAAACCGCCTTATGCTGTCTCAGACCAGGGCTGCTTGGAGCCAAGACAAGCTCTGAGCAGTCTATCATGGAGCTCTGTTGGACAGCGATATGATAAGTTACCTGTGCTTCGGAGGAACCTGAATAACCTCTGTGCAGTTGACCTGTGGTTGCTTGTAACAAGCATGTGTAGCTTTCTTAGAGACTTCCGTAGTGTTTCTCATAACAGAAAGAAAAGGGAATTAATTTTCACCCAATAAATTGTAAAACTGTGAACCATTCTGCCATGGGAAGCTGTGGAGGTCAAAACATAAGAGGGCTCAAAACGTACTTGCTAAGTTTGGGTTCATCAGTGCCCGTCACAAGCAGCGTGGGAATTCTGGATGCAACTTCACCTTCAGAGGTGCTCAGGCTGGTGAGGACTGGACTTTGTGAAAGAATAACCAGGAGCACACTTTTGTACTTTCTCTTCGAGCATCTTTATTTGCCAATTCTGACGACACAGTACCCAGCTAGATGGACTTTCATGGTACCTATGCAACCTTTCTTATGTTCTTCTTTTTCCTCTTCCAGGGTGTGCATTTGTGAAATACTCTTCACACGCGGAGGCCCAAGCAGCCATCAATGCCCTGCATGGCAGCCAGACAATGCCGGTGAGTAGCTCTGTGACACGGGCAAGGCAGCATCAGCCCAGCCTTCTGCTGCCCTGTGGGCCGGTGGGATAATTTATTTGTGCTCTGCAACTCATCTTCCAGGAAGGATGGATAGCAGCTCAGACATGCAGGGCCCTGGGTGTGCTTAACTCATCAGTGGAAAGGCCAGGATGACACTGTCATTGCACCCAGGTGCAATGTTCTGTCATTGGGTGCTGTGTTCTGTCACCAGC
>VWYH01007905.1:0-15595 GCA_013399365.1 Pampusana beccarii
GTCAAACAGGACCTGCCTCTCATTCGCCTACCTTGACTGGGTCTGATCACTTGTTTTTCTTTTTTGTGCAATGAGATGTCAGTCATGATGATCCGTTCCATGACCTTCCCTGACACGGAGGTTAGACTGACAGGTCCAGAGTTCCCTAGATCCTCCTTCTGGCCCTTCTTGTAGATGAGAGTCACATTAGCCAACTTCCAGTGACTGGCACCTCCCCAGTTAGCCAGAATTTTTGATAGATAATGGAAAGTGGCTTAGTGATCACCTCTGCCAGCTCCATCAGCACCCTTGGGTGTATCCAGTCTGGCCCCATAGGCTTGTGGGTGTCCAGTGGTGTAGCAGGTGGCTAACCAATTCCGTTTCGATTATTTGGGCTTCAGTCTGCTCCCCATCCCTGTCTTCTGGCTCAGGGGGCTGGGTACCTGAAGGACAACTGATCTGACTATTAAAGACTGAGGCAAAGAAGGCATTTAGTACCTCAGCCTTTCCCTCATCTTCTGTCATTATGTTTCCCCCCACATCCATCAGGGGATAGAGATTCTCCTTAGCCCTCCTTTTGTTGCTCATATATTTATGGAAACATTTCTTATTGCCTTTGCAGCAGCAGCCAGACCAGCTGTAGTTGGGCTTTGGTCCTTCTAATTTTCTCCCAGCTTAACTTCATGGCATTTTTGTATTCCCCTTGAGTAGACTGCCCCTTCTTGCAAAGGTTATAAATTCTCTTTTTATTCCTAGGTTCTAGCTGCAGCTCTCTATTCAGCCAGGCTGGTCTTCTTCCCCTCAGTTCGTCTTTCGGCATATGGGGATAGCCTGCTCCTGCACCTCTAAGATTACTTTCTCGAAGAGAGACCAGGCTTCCTGGACTCCTTTGGCCCTCAGGACTGCCTCCCATGGGACTATTCCAACCAGCCTTCTAAACAGTTCGAAGTCTGCCCTTCAGAAGTCCAATGTATCAGTTCCGCTGACCACCCTTCTAACTTCTCCAAGGGTAGTAAACTCAACCATTTCATGATCGCTATACCCAAGGTGACTTCAAACTGACACATTGCCCACGAGCCCTTCTCTATTTACAAACAACAGATCCACTGGCGTGCCCTCCCTAGTAGGCTCACTAATCAGCTGTGCCAGGAAGTTGTCTTCAATGCACTCCAGGAGCCTCCTAGACTGCTTCCTCTCTGCTGTGTTGTGTTTCCAGCAGACATTTCATAGGATGAAGTCCCCCATAAGAACAAAGGCTAGATATTGGGAGACTTCTCCCAGCTGCCTGCAAAGTATTTCATCTGCCTCTTCATCCTAGTTGGGTGGTCTGTAACAGACTCCCACCAGGATGTCCACCTTGTTGCTCTTCCCTTTGATTCTCACTCATAGACACTCAACCCTACCATCACCATCATCAAGCTCCAGACAATCAAAACGCTCCCTAACATATACAGCTACCCCACCTCCTCTCCTTCCTTGCCTGTCCCTTCTGAAGAGTTTAGAGCCATCTAATGCAGCACTCCAGTTGTGAGTCATCCCACCAAATTTTTGTCACGACAACTATATCATGGATTTTCTGCCTCACGGTGGCTTCCAGCTCCTCCTGTTTGTTGTCTATGCTGTGTGCATTCATATAGATGCACTTCAGCTGGGCCATTGATTCTGCCACCTTTTTCTGGTGAGAAGCCTTAATTCTTTTGTGGCCATCAAGTGCTTCCATGGCTTCTGACACATCAATAACCCTTGTGTTTCTCCTGCTGCATGGCTCTCCATCCTCTCCCTTCACTGGGATGGCAAACCGAAGGGCCTTGCTAACACTACCCTCAAGTGCTGGCATATTGTTCTTGGATATGCCTCTGCCATACCTGATTTCCTCCTCACACTTCAAACCTAGTTTAAAGCCCTCTCAATGAGTTGTGTTAACTACTGTCCCAGGATCCTTTTTCTCTTTTGAGACAGGTGTGTTGTATTTGTTGCTAGTAGGCCAGGTGCCATTTAAGCCAACCCATGATCAAAAAAACAAAGTTCTGCCAGTAACACCATTTCCACAGCCAGGTACTGATCTGGTGGGTCTTCTGCATCTTTCCTTGTCATACCCTGCAACTGCGGGGACAGAGGAGAACAATACCTGTGCTCCTGATCCCTTGACCGTATGCCCCAAGGTTCTGAAGTCCCTCTTGATTGCCTTAAGTTTTCCCTTTTCAGTTTCATTACTGCCTACCTGAAAAATTATTAGGGGATGATAGTCTGAGGGCCTAACCAGTGCGGAAAGTTTTCTTTTTACATCTTTAACCCTGGCACCAGGAAGGCAGCAGAGTTCCCTAAGAAGTGGGTTAGGCCTGCATGTAGGCCCTTTCGTTCCCTTTAGAAGGGAGTTTCCTAAGATCACAATCCACCTCTTTGTGGGACATGTGATGAGCATCTTTGTCGCTGATTTCCTATTCACTGGACTATTAATTTGTAAAGACTCAGTATTTGTTATGATTTGGCAAAAGATCAAAATTAAATAAGAAGCCACAGGTCTTGCATTTAACTTTTCTCAACCATATGAGGATTTATTTTGGAAATTATACTTGGTGGAACCGCTCGATGGTTTGGGGTGCAAAGGACTACTAGTTCTGAGATAAAATCCTTGTATTGGGGAATAAAGTAAAAAGCTAAAAGTGCACCAGACATGTGGAGTCACATTCCCTCTGTAATGAATCTCAAGGTTTAGTTCTTTATGGATTTTGATTAGCTATATGGTGTCTGCGTGTTTATGGAATTCAGTGTTGAGTAGTTAATAAATTTTACTGCTAGGTAGGAGATAAATCTTAGCCAGAAAAATACGTTTCACTTCAGTTGCTCCTTATATCACCAAATGACAGAACGGATGTGGTCACAGTACTCAACACGCAGAGGTCTGAATATCCAAATATTCCTGAGAAAAGGAATTGAGCTACCTGTTGGACTATGCTATAGTTCTTTGGCTTAGTCATTTTCTTTTGTTCTCCTATCTCTGCACCACACCTATTGTCTGACAAGTTTCTCCAGAGGATCAGGAAGGCAATTCAAGCACTTAACTGACCAGCCATAACACATATGTATCCGCAACTAAGCAAATGTAATTCAGAAAGTAAAGACGATGTTTAGAAGCAAGAATCTTTTTTTCCAAATATGGCTGTTGCCATTTATCATTTGTTTCATTGAAGTTACAATGGCAGTTCTTTACAAGATATTTCCAACATAATATTTGTGTGTACTCCAAACCATTTAACACTTTGAATGGAGGAGAGGTATTTTGTATGAACTGGATGCCTAGCAGAAAGCTACTCCTCAAGCACAATTTTACTATGGGAGGTAGTAGTGAATAAAGTGTTTGCTGGAGGATGGAAAGGCATGAGTATGTTCTGGTAGCATAGGTGAAGTTTTGAGGGGCTTTCCCCTGTTTTTATATTATTATGTAGCAAACAATACGTCAAACTGGATAGTTAATCTATAGCAATCCCTATATATGTGTAGTGCACAACCAACATGTCCGTTGCAGCTCTGTAACTTGTAGAAAAACAATCATCCCCTTTCATCCAAGGAGCCATGGGGCCTTCGATGGAAGCTTCCTCATCTTTGCGCTTGTGCCAAAGCCTTGAGTTACAGATTGTGCAGAGAAGTTAATAGGCAGTATTGGCTGAATATATACTATTCCAGAAGTTGTTTACTGTACCAGCACATAAGGTTTCTGCTGGTCATGGGTTTGACTGCCCCAGGATAAAGCACCTGGAGATCACTTTTTCTTTGCTCTGTGAGCCATTATGTTATTGGCAGTGCATACTTTCCAGACAGTGTTTCCCCTACATCCTGTACTGAGATTCTGGAGACCACAGGACTTTCTCCTCTAATACCTAAAAGATAAATAAGGTAAAGGCAAAAGTGCCAGCTGATTCTGCTGGGATTAAGTATGTCTGCAGTGTGCTGTCTTGCTAACCCAAGACATAACTGGAGGGCAAAAGAAAGAAAATAACTCTTCCCCTTCTTTGCAGATCTATGGTAAGTTTACTGTGGACTGTGAAGAGGAAATGAAGAAAAGTATAAAGTCTGACTTTGTCATTTAGGTGTGAATGTGACTAGAGGACATGAAGCTGCAAATACCATCCCTGTCAGCATCTGAAAGAGAAGTACAAAACACTGACAACACAAAACCCCAAAGGGAGAAAATTTTAGATTCTTGATGCTGTAAAACACTGTCTGCCTTAGCTTTTGTTTTACTGCAGAACTAGTCCATTTGGGCATCTTTTATTTCTGAAAGATATTAACTTCTGTGCAACTTTCTTTATGGTGTCAAAATTGAAAAAAAAAAAAAAGAAAAAAAGAAGAAGCTACCATTTCAGAGTACATTTAATCTCTCTTTCCACATTTTCTCCCTCGATCATCACAATTAATTTCATTACTGGTAAAATTTCAGTTCACAGTATGGCAGCATGGCAGTTTTTCAGAATGATTGCCTTTCTTAAAGAAAGGAGGAGGGACTGGGGAAAGAAGAGAGAGGTGGGAGAAAAAAAGAAAACGATCTGGGTGCAATTATTAGTGACCTTGCAATACTGAACTGGCATACTCTACAGAATCAATAGCCAGACAAGTTTCTGTGGCAGATCCAATAAAAGAAAATACAGTGGTGTGTGGGAGGAAGCCAAGTAGATTAAAGAAAAGAGATGATGGTACTATGACTACTAGTAGGGTGCCAATGCTCTGATACAAGTTTTGAGGCAAAAATTTGACTCACACAAAAAAGCAACAGCTGTTATGTCTTTGGCCAACTAAATGATGAAAACTGTAATAATTTTATGCTCTATCTGATATATAACCAGGCCCCTTAATGCCATGCAGCTAGGTGAAAAAAATGAAGAGTACATAATTTGTTGCTGTGTAGCCAGAATCTATCTTCCTTCCTCCTTCCTTCCTCCGCTAGATGTTCTTCCCTTGTTTCTGTTCGCACATTTTAACCTCAGACTTCACTAAACCGAAGGTAAAGGCATTCCTTCTGAGGGCTGCAATTGTGATGATTATATGTTCCTGGACACTGACTCTTTGACCAATGGAGATTAAGAGCTGCTACGTTTAGGACAATATCCTTCTTATTCAAACTGTGTCATACATTATATTTATTTTGCAAATGACTTATCAGGTCTGTCACACCAAGTTCACCCTTTCTTCCCTATTTAATGTGATGAATTGATAGTCTAAACTCATCAAGAGGAGCAACCTGCCTTTTGTACTGGCTATTCAGTTTGATGAAATGTGTACAGGCCAATAACTGTTTCTTAAGAATATATCTAAACAGTGATATTTAGCAGTTTACTAATGTTATGAAATCATACATTTTGCTTGCTTTGTGTGTTTCATCTTTTCAGTGGAATAATGATGCTCCCACTACTCATTTTCCAAGTCTTGCCAAGATTTTGGTCCCTCAGATTGTCTATGTGTAATTGAAAGCAGGATCTGGGCCTTAACCTGTATTAATAGTTCTCCTCCCTCCCCCCAAAAAAAAAAAACACAAAAGCCAAAAACNACAAAAAACCAAAACCTAAACCCAAGCAAACAAACAAACCAAACTAAACAAACAAAATCATAAAATACCCCAAAACACTTCTGTTGAAAATTAATGTTAGAAACCATGATTTCAAAGTAATAAACAGAAAGATTGTACCAAGGAGGTTTTCCAAGGGAGAGAATTATTCCTTGAGAGAAACATACATATGGCTGTTTCGAGGCATTTCTATACACTCAATACTGCAGCATCTTCAGTCTTTCAGTGCTGCTAGTGCCTGCTGTTTTTTAAATGAAAGTAACACACACAGAGGTTAATTATTATAAAATAGCTCCCATATATATTTAACTAGAGATTCTGTGTTGTATAGCAAGGCAGTATTAAAACAGATTGTCAAAAGGCTAAGAGGTCCATAATTCGGAAACTGAAGTTTGGGACAGTGTACTATCAGCCAGGAATGGTAATGAAGTTGTGTCTCTTTCTCCAAAATGATTTTCTTATTGCTTGCAGTGTTCTAGATTTAGTGAAGGGTTTGGAGAACTTCTATAGTTGCTGGCTGTACTATCCTTGCATTGTAAATTATTTCTGTTTGCTTTGTTTTATGAGCCCAATGTCTTCATCTTCCCAATTCTTCTGGTGGTATTCTTTTCAGAGCTCACAGAATTAAGATTTCACACTAGAGAGATTTTGTAGAAGTATTTGTCACAGGTACATGATGCAAAGATGTGTATCTGAAGTAAAGCCATCCCTGTTTCAGATGATGGCAGTCTCACAGACCTATGGAAGAGTAGATGTGAGCAGTTAAGTCATACTCTAAGGATTTGAACATCTACTTTGTGGTCCAATTTGTGTTTTCAAGTATCCTTCCAGAGACAGAAACTGTTTAATTCATTAATATGAATGACTGAGGGAACTATACCTACTATTGATCTCTACTAATTGGGAAAATCAAGGGCCATGCAGGAGTAGTTTCCAACTAGATATTAAGTGAGAAATAAGCTGGAGAAAGGGAGCAGAGAGAGACTGAGCCTTGGCTTCGTTTATCTCATGTACAACATAATGAAGTGAATGAAGTGAATGGACAATAGGGATCATTTTCCCTCCCACTTTCCGTAGCAGATATTTTCCATAATGAGGCATTTTTGTTTATTCTCTGTATAAAGACAGCATCTGGAGGCAAACTTTGCTCTGAATACCACATTGATACAAAGTCCCTGACAAAATGAAGTAACATCTCAATTTAGGACGTGATTCAAAAAGTATTTATGGCAAGATGATCAGGGAAAAGGCATCTGGTGTTATAAGCTCACCCCTACATCGGTACTGCTTTCTTCAACATGTTTGGAGCAAAGGCTCAGGTTAACCATGCGACAAGATGTAACTGTAAAATCCATATGCTGGAGTGGTCTACCTTGGGGTTCATGAAACCATTTATTAGAATTGCACCAGTGAATTAAATAGGGCTGAGGAGAATTGCTGCTGCCTTGTGCTGTTCCACCTCTATCTGGTAACAGCTTAATTTTCCCAGCCAGGGATGATTTGTCTCTGAGGCACATAAATATAATATTCTCAGGAAAAGAAAAAAAAAAAAAAAAAAAAAAGTGTTTTTTACCCTTCCCTCACTTTCTCAAATTGAAGCAAGCTGCATCAATTGTCAGGATCTTTGCAGCATATCTTTGCACCACCTTTTCAGAGTCTTGACTGCTGGCTGAAACTACCGGTTTACTGCCTTTAAAAATAAAAATAAATAGTCGTAAAAAGAAAAAGGTAAGATATCACGTTTTTAGAAACTCCACTTTTTGCCTTCAGAATGTTCCTTGTGCTTTCTCTGTTTAGTAATAACCATATCTTTTTTTTTTTTTAACAACAAAATTATAGATTTCTCACTCCAGTTCTGTGCAAGAACATACTCCTTGGCCTGTGCTATTTATCACGGACTTTGCCTGCCAATAAAAAGGGAAGCATCTGTAGGTGTTTCTCTTGTTAATGTTGTGGTGGTTCATCCATGTGTGTGAAGAAAACAGGAACTTCTAATAACACTATACAGCCAAAAACTCAAAATGACATCAGGCTGCTTCCCAAAGGAGTCAGAAAATGATTTTGATACAAAATAAACTTGTAGTTTGTAATGTTGTACCTTAACATGTTCTACATTCTGAATTTTATACACAGTTTAAAATTGCCTGCTGTTTTGTCTTTCGACAGAAATAAGGAGAGATATCACATAACATGCATAATTCTGAATGTGTGGGTTGTGTGGTATAACTGTTTGTTGTATGTCCATAGCTCAGTGATGCCCTGTTACAAACAAATCTCTGTTCTCTTCAGATGATGTGTGTTTGTGCATAGCTGATGATACGAATCTTTGATGCTTGAGAAATTGAACCAGAGACTTTCGCTACATTAAGTAATGAAATCAAAGAAGCACAGTATTGCATAAATGCTTGCAGTTTCCCTGTTTTGATGCCTACAGTTTCTTCCCTTCCTCTCTATAAAATTAGCAAAGTATATATTCCCTGTTGAGAATGTATAATATTTTAGCTATAAAGTTTCCAGGTTCAAATTTTGGCATTTGGCAAGTTAGTTAATGCACTCCATTTAAATAATAGTGGGGGAAAAAAATATCCCCTCATAACTGAAAATTCTCTGAAGGATCTTACTTCAAAAACCTTTTGATATGTAAGTGGTAATGAGACAAGAGCAAAATATAACTTCCAGCTGATACCTTTCAGATTCCTTTTTTCGTTTTTCTCTTTTCTCTGCCTGTCATAAGTGAACAGACCTCCAAACAATCTACAGCCCACCAAATGACTGGCATGTGAAAGTAAATTGTTCTAATAAAATTTTCTTTTGCAATTTCACCCACTGAAAATAACCTCTATAACATATACTCAAAACCAGTGTAATTAGACTTCAAGGTTAGGACCATGCATTAGGATTTTTAGATAACAATTTAGATAACAATTTTTAGATAACAATAGAACTCCTGCATATGAATATGTATTAGAGAAGATTTGCCAAATTAAAATAATAAAGATACTTTGAATGGAAAGAATATTTTCCCAGGACATGTAGAAAGTAATTCAGTGGGTTTAGATGTTTTATTATGTTCAGGTATTTCACAGGAGCATTGAGTTTAGGAAAAGAAACAGAGGTAGCTAGAGTTTTATTATTCCCCAGAAAAAATAAAAATTCTATAAAACGCTTAAGTTACAGAAAAAAAATAAAGATAGCATAGGATGCAAATACATATGGAAATTTACTGTGATAGAAGATATTAAATCTTTTCCACTATTTCCAGTGATGACAATGTCGATGAGACGTATTAGACAGCTTCTACCGTTAGAAGCTTTTCCTTATTTAGCTTTTTGGGGAGTGTATTGGTGTTGCAGTATTGTTTCATTTTGAACGTTAGATGTAAAAGATGTTTCCTCTGTGCAGCAGCCTTCCTCCCATCTAAGGACATAACAAAAGATCTCTCCCCAACTTTCTAAATTGCTTTCCTACAGAGGTGGAAGGGATGATTCAGCATAGAAGAGAAAAATACCAGAAAATATAACTAAGGAAAAGCAACTTCCACAATTAGACTCAGTGCCTCAGCTTACAGAGCTGAATAGAGAGAATTTTACTTTGTATGTGGTTTAGTTTGTACTTTTAGATTGTGAATTCATTATGAGGTTTGACCTGCTTCAACAGGCTTTGTTGAATTCACATTTCTCTGGCCTCCACACTACAAAACGTTCCATCTAGCAAATTATCGTTGGACCTGACCGTCTGTTTAAATGTTTGTTGTCTGGTTATATTGCAAATATATCTTTTAACCTTCTTTTTCCTTTTCTCTTCTCCCTTCCCCTTCCTCTTCCCCCTTCCCCTTCCTCTTCCTTTTCCTCTTCCACTTTCTTTTCCCTTTCCTTTTCCCCTTCCCCTTCCGCTTTCCCTTCCCTTTCTCTTTCCTCCTTTCCTTTCCATTCCATTAATTTCATTTGAATTTTGTTTTCCAAGTTTTTTTGCGGTCGTTCTAAACTTCGAGTCTAAGTAAATATGACGAACATAGGCTTCATTTAATTCTCTAGTTGACTGAACAGAAATACTGCATAATAGCAGATTTAGTTAAGTTCCTGCAAAGTCTCACAAAATAAGTCTTATTGTTCTGACATAAAACTGTCCCTAACTAACATTTGTACTTTTTCCACCTTTACCTATTTACAGAAATGATGTACTAGTGTTCTTCTGGCCTTCCCAATGTTCTGTATTTGTGTGTTCTCCCTTTCCTAAATGAATGCTGGAAAGACTGAAATCAGAGAAGATGGTGAAGGAGAGGCCTCAATATTTCATTAGCTCACACTTCCTCCCTTCAGGAGACCTTACCTTTCAACGCAATCTGAACCCTCTCTTCCCTAGCTATTTGAAGCAGAGACAATGCTCATAGCTGGCTTTTGTTTAAGGTGGGAAGCAAGCCATGTATGTGTACATTCTCTGTTTCTTTCTACATGGGTCAGATTAAAATGTATGAGGAGATTTATCTTTTCTTCTCTCTTCTGTTTCAAGGGATAATAAGATGGAGTTTCGATGCTAACTGTAGCGACAAAGCTGGTATTTTTGTGACACTGGCATAGAGTAGGTCTGCAACAAGTCACTCCCATCAATATCAACATTAATTTTTGTGATCTAATAATTTTACACATTGCAGGCATTTGGAAATAATTTCTTTATGAAGACTTTATGAAGATGATAATATGTTTATGCCCAGAACTCTTCTTTAATACAGTCTATCTAAATTGCATTTTCTTGTACGAAAATACTGCTTGAATATACCACTTTAATTTCTTACTTACTCCTTAAAAATAACTTAAAAAATAGTATATACATGTTGTCATATTTTACCAATACCTAGGTATGTAGATAGACTGATAAATACTTTTTTCATCTATCTATCTATCTATCTATCTATCTATCTATCTATCTGTCATCTATCTATATCTCTGTATCTCTATATCTCTATCATCTACCTACCTAACTACATAACTGTATGCCTACTTATTGATAAAGCTGTATACCTGTATAGCTGTATTTTCAGAGTGCAGATATGCCTGCTGGGCTCAAGAGAGGAAAGATAAGTTTGTTCATTTTGACAGTTGAATAACATGAGTGGAAGATGTGAAGGACAAGAAAAAAGATTGTTTTTTAGCTTGTAACATATTTACTTGGCACAATCAACTTAGAAAATCAGAGAAATTATCTCTAGTTCTGATTCTTATCAATTTTTACCTAGCCTGAAAGGGAAAAAAAAAAAAAAAAAACAAACCCAATCAAACACCACAGTTATTACTTGATGTATTTTTGTTCGAAATAGTGTAGTGTTATTCATTCTACGCAAAATTCCAGACTCTGAAGTGAACAGTTATACAAGCAATTGATATAACAATTTTAAGAAAACAACAGAAAACAATTATATTCTGGTGACAGTTACCAGGGCATCATGAGGTTGATTCATCCACCATGAGTAAATGTTGGCCCTTGTTTGCTCTGAAAAAGAGGACTTTTTTACAGAACCTAAGGTTAGGAATAATTAGTGATTTGCCATCGGTGTCTGAAGGATATATAGCTGAGTTCACTTACAAATGGTTGGGACCAGGATCTACACCTGTGATTTAATATGCAGTTTGAGAACATGGAATATAGCCCTCACATTTTTTCCAGATGGCACTGCAGGCTACAGCCTTTAATCCAAGCAGTATGTGGGGACTCAAGAGTGAATTTTGCTGTTGCCAAGTTGTGTTCTCTTGGTCCACTTAATGACTAGCAGTGTCAGCTTTCTACCAACAAAACGAATTTCAGCCAACACAGCCAGTGGAAAGAAGACAGCTTTCTGTTTCTCCAGAAATCCATTGAGAATGTTGATTTAAAAAAATGCTGGGTTTTGTTCCCACCGTCTTTTGGAAAAGTTTATCTCTACTTCTGATATTGCTAAAAGCATGCAGCCACTGTCTGAGAGTTACTTTCTCACATTTACTGTGTTTGCAACTGTAGAAGTATTATTACTAATCTTGATGAAATAGTTTAAGTTTGTATGCAATAGTGGTCCCAAAAATGAAGGAACACATTTTCAGAGCTGGCTAGTATACAATTTTAATCTCAATTTCTTGTCAAATAGATTTGTAAGAGAAATGAAAGACTATTCTGCAATCTCTGACAGTGATCTCTGGATCCTGCTGGTTTTAGAGGATAACTAAGATCTTTGCTTTCAAACCCAGAGAAACAGTTAAGCAGTTTCAGCTCCATAAAGGCTGAAAATTTACACTGAAAGCACTATACAGAACTTGTTTGAGAAGAACTAACAAAACTTGCTACTGGAAAAGAGCCAAAGAATGTGCATTTCACACTACATGGATCAGATGCAGAAATTTATACATTGTTGGCAATAACCATTTCTCTGAAAGCAAGATATCAGTTCAGTGTAATATTAAAGCACCAGCCTAAACGAAACCTAGTATCCATGTTGAAAAAAATCTCCTGCTTTAAGTGTTAGGTTAGTGATACAGGCTGGTGAAAAGTAATCACAAGAATGAAAGGACGGTTTTAATCTTACATGAAATCATAATTGAAACTCTGTTTTAATTCAACCAACAGCTAATAAAGAAGTTTGCTAGTATTTCACACTACTATTCTTAACTGGCAAATGTGAATTTGATATTATTAATAACAGTGCAGAAATATTTTCCAAAAGATATTATGAAAACCTTATAAATATTGATGTGAAAAACGTGGGAGATCTCAGTGCTAATAGAAATGCTAATATAAGCAAAAGCATGATTGAAGTGGGAGTGACAGGCTTTGCTTATCTTTTATTTATTTGACCAAAACACAGACTTGGCATGATATACTCATGGCAAAGATTTTACCAAATTTGTATTTTCCTCTGTTCCTGAAGCTTTCAAGAATGTATCTTTTCCCTATGAAATATTAAAATAACATGCCCAAGTCTGCTTGAAGACATCAGTTCTTCAGTGCCCTTGAGTACTTTTGACAATTGTGGCCAAATACAGTTATGCATAAATACGTCTTGAACTAAGGATCTCATTCATAATTGCTGTACACCTCTTTTTCACTTGGTTCACTGAAAATGCTGTTCTTCTGCTATTAGATTTTGGTTCAAGTCAAAGTAATAATGTGTTCAGTTTCCTAGAAAATTCTAAACCTACTGTATTTTAGAAATAAAATACAATCTGTAGATTTTGAGACTTTTCTGAGAAAATTGTCATTCTTTTTGTATCGCTCACTACAAATGTGCTTTCTTTCACTTCTGGATTTGTTAGCTGTTTTCAGTTTTCAAAAGTTTGGAAACATTTCTGCAAACCTTTTATCTATTGGCTTAGCAGCTCAACATAAGAATGGCTCCATCAAAGTACCAATAAGCTAGGTTATGATCCCAGACAAAAATGTATTAGGAGAACAATTAGTGTATGAGTCAGAAATTCTCAAATTACATAATAATTACACTACAGGGGACTATAAAGTGGGTCAATGGCTTTTCTTTGGAACAGTTCCACTTATTAGACTGGAAGAGTCACCACACTGAGTAGTATAATTAGTTCTGCAGTAAGGCTACACACAACAGATGAAGCAACTAGATATTCTTCCTCATCCTAGTGTAAACAGGAAAAACGAAGACAATACAGATAATACAGCAAATATAGTTTGATGACTGGAGCGTTCTCCAAAGAGAGATGAAGATGTTGAATCTCAGTCTCATGTGCTGAAAGTGAATGATTTTCACCACTGAATGTGTGGACACAAATAGAATTTTGTTTGCTTTCTTCCTCATATAAATGCACAACATCAAACACTCATTTCCAAGCTATGTTTAATTTTTCTTCCTATAAAAATGGAATTTAAAAAAAAAAAANTGAACAAACAAAAATGAACCAATCTACACCACAAAACCCTCACTCCTCATCTACTGGAGTGTAAAAGGAACAAACTATTAATTCAGTTTAGATTCATTTGAATATATTTCTTACATTTTTCCCATCAAGTACCAAGGAGAACATTAGTTGCTCATATTGTCTTTTTAACACTATCAATAAGACGAGTTGTGCTCTCTGGAATGCAGTTCACCTAATCGGTGGGATTTGGTCTGAGATTAAGGATACTTTTGCTATATGCTTATATCTGTCCTGACTTCTTGTGCAATTCCAATCTATAACTTCAGTTTTGCACTTATCTTTCCTATATATTTTTTTTAATTTGCTTTGTGGGGTTTTTTGGGGGGGGCTGGGAGGATAGTATGGTTCTTGGCTGCACGTTCTGCTTGCATTTTTTCCATTCTTGTGATGTTTTGTTAAAGATACATTCCCATTCCAATTCCAATTGACATCTCAGAAACATTAGGCGTTATATAATGAAGACTGAATAGCTGAATCTAAAAGTTCTGTCAATTAATCATTTACATTTAGGGTGGCTCACTTAACAAATGTTTTTTCTTTGGTCAACTAGCTTAAAGAAATTTCATTAGGTATATTTCTCAATGGCTGATAGATGTTCTTTTTCAGAACACATGTTTGTTGGTATAAAGGTACTTTGAAAACTCTCTTTCCCAAATGTAGTTCATGTGAAAATTACACACAACATTTTGTTTACCAAAAAAATATATATATATTTTTTTCATTATTAGAACCTATTGAACACGAGATTCTTACTGAACCTACACATATACAAAGCTATCCTCTACTTTGATTTAAATGTATCTACCTTCTGAACATCAACGCCATTCAAGACATGGATTTTATTTGCAGTTCTAGGACTTATTTAGAAGCTGGATCTGGCACATCATACTTTATCAACAATAAATTACACTCCTGTTAAACTAGTTGCTAAAGAAGAAGGTATCACGCTATTAAAATCTAATTAAACATGCATCACATTGTGTGGATATAATTAGAACACCTGAAGAGGGTAAACGGTTCGAAACACTATCTCTCAAAAAATGTCAATGGAATGCTACATGAAAAAAAAAGTATTGTGTGCATATCTGTGTATATCTGTTTATGAAAAGACTTATTTTTTACTATCTCCTTAATACATTTATTTCATACCTTTGGTTATTGAACAGAACTAAATACATTTGCTGTCATAAGTTATATTGAGGTTAAACTTTTGATTATTGTTCATTCTGAAAAGAAACAAAAAGAGCTTGTTTCAGGACAGACGTTGCAAGCATGAAAAGGAATTGGCTGAATTCATCTGTGCAGTACGAAGATTCACTGCTGACTAACACAAGACAAAACCATAGAGGTCAAGAAAATTATTTCACAGGAAGGGATCTGATATTTCATATGAAATGAGGAATTTCTGTGCTAAGCCTTCTAAGGTGTGTTTTGCCATTTCCTGGTACTCGAGTATTTTTAGAAAATAAAAGAAGATTTCACAGCCAATACAACAATTATACCCTTGAGAAAGCATCATGTGGATGTCCCTTTGAGATGAAACCTGTCTTTTCCTAAGATACCTTTTCAAAAGTTGAAGTCATACGGTCAGACACAACATCAGAAGGAGAGATTCTTAACAGTTGTGAATGGATTTAACATAATTTGACTTAAACAGTGGGTTTTTTTCCCCAGCCAAGACAAGTACAAATTATATGTTAAGTAGTCATCTTAATGTCGTTGATAAAACTGGGACAATTCATGTAGTGTCATATAACTATAATTCTGTAAAAATTTTGTTTAAATCAATGGGATCCATTAAGATAATTATTGGTTAAATGAGATAAAAATTTGGCTCACATACAGTGCAGTCACACACGTTAAATGAATCATAAACTATTAACAGAACTCTGATCTTAAAGTTTTGTTCATTTTCTTGTTTCCAGCAAACCAAATTTTGCATAAATTATGCTATTAGAGAAAAAGTAAAAATAGTTGCTGAGTTTTAGAAAATCATCAGAATTCCTTTTCCCTTCTTTACAACAAAATCCCAAGCATCTTCTGGTCTTGAGAAAGAATCTTCATAACACTTCACTAAGATATGTGAAGTGTGCCCTTGACAATAACACAGTTGTAATTATATTAAGCTTACACATCACAGAATCACAGA
>VWYH01007911.1:0-33432 GCA_013399365.1 Pampusana beccarii
GTCCCTCCCGGGACAGGGGCTCAACCCTGGCCGAGAGGGACGTGTCGGGCTTTGGAGGGCTGAGCAGCACTCAGCAGGGGCAGCAAAAGCAGAGCGAGACTCAGGTGGGCCCCACGCTGTGCAGGTCCCCAGAGCTCCTATGCCTACTGTTCCTGGCAGAGCCAGCCAGGCCGTGCCACCCCAACTGTGCTGCCCTGAAACCCAAGTGTCAGGTGGCAACAGGCAGCACCGTGGGGATGCCCCGCACGTGGGGCAGGGCGACCAGCGTCCCCGGGCCTGGGCCGTGCTGGGAGGAGGCGGAGGAGCTGCTGGGTGCCGCCACAGCCCGTGTGCGGGAGCGCTGCCCGGCCACTCTGCCAGCACAGAGGCCGCAGCGAAGGAAAGGAGTGGTGGGACAGGCACTGAGCCCCAGCCGGGCAGGCGCTGGCAGCCAGGGTACCCAGCACCTTGCCCCAGCAGCAGGACTTTCCCCAGGCTCCATTTCCCCCCAGACCCAGCAAGCCTCGGGTTTCCAGAGCGTTTGCTCTGCAGAGGCACAGGGGTCCTGGTCGGGAGAAGGGCAGGACAGACATGCTGTCCCGTCGGCCAGGGCGGGAGCTGCAAGGGCCAGGCTGGCAGGGGACGACACGCGGGGCCTCCTGCCACTGCTGCCGCTCTGGCACTGACCTGGCTTTTTGCCGCGTTTGCTTTGCAGAATGAGCTTCCCAGAGCCTTTCAGCTTATCAGGCTCCTCGTACAGAGCACCTGGGGGAAGTCTCGCTACACCTGCATTTATCGAGTGCAGGTTCATGGGAAGGTAAAGGAAATTAGCACCGTCGGCCAGGCCTGAGGAGACCTTCTATCGTGAAAATAAAAAATAAACATTACAAAGCCCGAAGTGGAGGAACCTGGCTGTTAGTCTGGAGCAGAGCGATGTGATTTCACAGGCCCCCTCAAGGCCACATGGGGTCTGGACATGTCGGGGACCCTGGGCAGCCTAAGAGGTGTTGGAGACCTGCGGAGGGCTGGCAGTGTCCAACAGATGGCCCAGGAGGAATTCCTTGCACCAGCTCCGTGTGCCCAAGTGTGGCAGCCCCGTGTAGGACCCTCCCGTGAGGAGCAGCTGGAGCCTGGGGGGCTCCTGGCTCAGTTGTGCCCACGTGCATGGCCATGGAGCCTTCCCAGGCACAGCCCTCTGGCCCGCCAGGGACACGGCAGCCCTGCCCCTCTGGGCCAGCCGTGGGGGCCCTGTGGAAGGGCCCAGGCACGTAGAGGCCTGTGCAATGTGCGATGGGCTGTGAGCAGCCGTCATGGCAGCGCGCGTGCCTGGGAAGGGGGCACTGGTGGCTCGTGGCAGCTGGAAGCAGCCAGGGAAGCCAGGATCGGAGGTTTGTGGAGGTGTCAGGGTTCCCTATGGGTCCCCAGGGGCAAGGTCGTCTGGGATGATCTCGTACTAGCACACACTGCCCTGCTCAGAGCTCACAGGGAGATACGGTGTATGTTCAACTTGCCTGGGTTCAGTGTGTTTTGTCCTGGTCTTGCAGAAGAATGTAAGGAAAGATGTAGGACACCGCCCCCTGTGTCAGAGTGTCATGTCTTGAACCTGCAGGGAGATGGTGAGCCTAGGACACCACCTTGTCCCGAAGCAACCTGCCCCTTGCACACAGAAGACTGTTTGTGGCCTCAGATACTTAGTACCTCTATTACCTTCATAGGCAGAGAAGCTTTATAGAGGGGTTAGGATAGCTGGGGGAGGAATATGCAAGATTTGTGTGGAAACACGCATAGCTATCCACGCCTCTATACACAGTCCTGGATGCCTGGCTGCAGGCCAACAGGCCCCAAGCAGCCAGGGAAGATGGATTAATGGGGGAGAAGTCCCAAGGGCCACATGGTGCCATGCTGTGGGGCACTAGGGTTAGGGCTGCTCCAGAGCCCTGGGACAAAACTCGCTGCACACTGCAGTTGGTGGGCTCAGCCATGTGGGGATCTTCTGGTGCGGGGTTGAGAAACCGGCTGTGAACACCTGGGAGTTTCATTTTGGAGGTGGGACAAGGAGGGTGAAGTCCCCTGCAGGGAGTCTAGCATGGCAGCTGATGGTGATGGTGAGCACAAGCCTTCCTGAAGCACATGGAGGAGGAAGCAGTCCACATCCTGCAGTATGGATGTCCTTGGAAGAGTGACCTGCCTGATAGATGCTGGAAGGCAGGACAAAGCATCAAGATGCCTCAAGTGGAGGGGTCAGGGCTGACATCTGAACACTGCTGCTCGCTAGGCCATGCAGGGGTTGTGAAGGGCTGGACTGCTGCCTCCCCTGGGGCAGAAGTGACTGGGGAGGTGATAGGCAGGGGCCACCCAAACTGTAGTACCCAGGCTTTCTTCTAGAGTTCATGATCCTACAGACAGTGAGGAAGGCAAGTGGCAGATACCCAACACGCTCTCCCTGCATGTGGCTGGCAGTCATGGTGACCCTCCCGTGCATGGACTCGCTCCCATGCATCAGTGTCTGTCCTGTGCTAGGAGCCCACTCTAGGAGATGGCATTCCAGGAGTGCTCTCACTCACCAGTGACAAACCACAGGGCAGGATCCCTTCCCTGGGCTTCTGCCTGCAGCCTTGCTCATGCATGTGGGGACCCTCTTTGCTGTCCAGGTGCACCGCTGCCTCATGACGGTGTTGTCCACAGGACCCAGAACATTTCCTCCAGAGCCCTTCCCAGCTGGTCAGCCCCAGCCTGTCCTGCTGCACAACTTTGTGTCCCAGGGGCAGGATTTTGCATTGACTTTTGTTAAATCAATGCTCTGAGGTTCCTGTCAGCCCATTTCTCCAGCCTGTTGAGGGAAGCAAGCAGGCTCCCATATTGCTGAGAGAGTTGGGGTTGTTCAGACTGGAGAAGAGAAGGCTCTGGGGAGCCTTCAGTACTTAAAAGGCCTTTCAGTACTTAAAAGGGGCGTATAAGAAAGATGGGGACAGACTTTTTAGAAGGGCCTGTTATGATATTACAAGAGGTGATGATTTTAAGCAGAAGGAAGATTCAGGCTAGACATGAGGCAGAAATTTTTTATACTGAGGGTGGTAAAACACTGGCACAGGTTGCCCATAGGGGTGGTAGATGCCCCATCCCTGGAGACATTCCAGGCCAGGCTGGACAGGGCTCTGAGCAACCTGATGTAATTGAAAATGCCCCTGCTCATTGCAGGGGGTTGGACTAGATGACGTTTGAAGGTCCCTTCCAACCCAAACTATTCTATGATTCTATGATTATTCTCTGCAGCGGAGAAGATTCCAAGAGCAGACACACTGCCTGAAAGCTGCTATTGGGTCAGGTGAGAGCAAAAACCTCCATCCAGCCTCCATTCCCGTTTCCTGAGGCCTCAGTAGGAGTGCTGAGCCCTGCCCAGGGGACACGGCCTGTGGCACCCGGCACAGGGCCCAGCATGGCTTGGGGGTGCTGATGCACTGGCTCCCCGGGGGAGCTCCCAGAGGAGCCAGTGCTACCGCTCAGCTTTCTCTCTCCCAGCTAGACTTTGCATCACTCCTTGCAGATCTCTGAGCTGACCCGAATGCCAGAATTTTGCACTCACTTTCTCACCCTCTTATCCCACCTGTGGAAGAATGCAATGGCGCTGGGAAGGAGCAATGTCCTGCAAAACATAACCCATATAGTCCATTTGTTATTAGGTCAATACTGACAAGATGAGGATTTCCCTGTTGGATAACATAAAGAACTGCTATATGACACAGGACCTGCTGTCTTTCTCCCCATGCAGAGCAGGAATGGGGCTGCTTCCTCAGAGACAGGGAGCCAGGAGCCATGGGTGGCCAAAGTGCAGGCCAAACAATTCCCACACCAAAAGCCGCAACTCCACAGCACCAGAAGCAGGAAAAACAAGGTGGCTGATGCAGCTGGAGAGCCCTTGCTATGAAAGGTCCATGGAGGAGCATCCCTGGAGATCTCTCCTCATTCACCCAGGTTCTCAAAACCAAACCGTTCTCTGGGCGGCCTCAGTGGCCCCACAAGACTGCTCTCACCTCATGGGTACCGTACTGGACACTCTCCAGATGACTTTCCCCAGGTGACCTGCAAGGAAAATTACAAGAAATGCCACAAAGAGGGAAGAAATCACCTGCAGGGGAACAGCATGAAGACTTTAACATGGATCTTTGCTCCTGCACCTGTTTTATTCATTGCATCCCAAGGTGAGACTTCACTAAGAAAGGAGGAGGAACCATCACACTCCTGCTTTCATCTTTCCTCACCCATTTCTGCCACACTACTAGCAGGCAATCTCCTGCCACCTCCTGGTAGAAAGAAAGTTCTCCTCCTCCTCCATCACCACCTTTCCCATGATGACTGTGCCAAAGGAAGGAGGATACTGGCAAAAGCCAGGGCCAGTCTGCAAAACTGCATCCCTTCTACTCATAGCTGACCAACCTGCACACATCCTGCAAGGCATCAGTCAGGAGGGCACAGAAATCAGAAAAGGAACATGCCCCTGTACTGGAGTTCTGGAGTGGGCAGGAGGAGCACCCTCAGTACCACAGGTTCTCCCTAGTGCTCTGAGCCTCCCTGCTCAACCCTGCAACTGCACCACAGCTGCCTTGTGGCACCATTCTGCCTTTGCTTCCAGCACAGCAAAGTCAACAAGGACAGCCTGAAGCTTCTCAACCACCTGGGCAAGACCTCCCTGACCATGTGAGGTGCTGAGGGCCAGCTATAGAAGGGCTTGGGACAGTGGGGCAGCTGGGGGAGAGCGGGACATGAGTCTCCCAAAGAGATCTCACTTCCCCATCTCCTGCACATGGCCCCTTTAAAATTCCCGTGAAGCTGCAGCTTGTTCCCTTTCCTCTCTCGGATGTTTCTGCGCAGCAGCCTGTCTCTGCATGGGGCTCTTCCTGCTCCTCCAGCCCAGGTTTCCACCTCCAGGAGCAGATTTGGACCATTTTCCTCACGGGACACTGTCCTCTATTATTCACTCTCGTGGTGCCAGAGAGGGGGAAAAATCCAGCCCTGGCCTTTGGGTACATGCTACCAACCCATGCCTGTCCTAACCCGCCAAATGGTCTGAGATGACTGTCCGTAATTGTAAAACTAAAAATGCGTCACATATTTGCCTCGTTATTTTGATTTGAGAAAGCTGATGTAAGGTTATGTGAAGTGATTTAACGTGGAGTAGATATCAGAGGCCAAAAGCACACTATTTTGCAGGAATGTTTCCTTGCACTGCTCTATTTGCCACCATGTACATAGGCTGAACTTAGACTTACCACTTGCCTTGTTGCCTGTCATAAGGGATAGCAAATATTCATTAAATTTCTCTATTCCATTATAAAATAGAACAAAAAACTTCCATTAGAGAAGCAATCTGTGGCATTTGAAAGGTGTTAGAAAGACAGAACATTGTGCATATGTTTAGCTCTAGTCTTACAGTCCTGTAGTGAACACGTATATAGCTAGATGACCTCTTAAGGGCTGATCTTTCTTGCGTGGAATCAAAGATCAGATAATCTTTCCAGAATAATTATATGTTTAGTCTGTTTGGAAATACAGCTGTGATTTGTTAACTTATTTCTCCTTTTCATTCTAGGTTACAGTGGTCTGTGCTTCAACCACAGGCAGAGAAATAAACAGCAATCTGTCCTGTAGCTTCCTATCACTCAGTTACCTCTTCCAGCCATTACTTTTAATGAACTGTCTATTTCTGAATTAAGCAATAAAGATAGATAATTAGGGGAGACTGTGTCCGGAATCATTCAATGTTATTATTATGCATTGCTCAATACAATAATTAAGAAACTGGCTACTGAGTGGGGAAGAACAACCAACCAACCAACCAACCAACCAACCTAACAAAGCAAAACCCAACAAAATCCCTGAAAACCTGGTGGACTAAGTCAAGTCTAACTGTTCTGTGAGGAACAGCGGATAACTGATCTGTTAGCACAGAGAAGAGAATACAACACCTGAACCAGCTGTGTCTTTGTAAGAAACCTGATAGCGACCATCTTCTGTTTTTCCCTTCTGTAAGGATTGTGACATCCAGGATGGCATCTCCAGCTCTTCATTGAGTGAGAAACATGTAAGAAACTATTTTGCAAGAGGAAAGAAAGAACTGTGTGTCTGGGAGATACAATGAATGTGAGAAAGTTTACCTGTTTAAATCAGCAGAAGAATCAAGTTCATATAATGATTATAGTTTGGAAAAAATACTTGTGTATAATTTACGGAAATAGCTGTAGCAATATTTAATACTTTTCTTGAGCTAAATACATTTTTTGTTTATTTCATTATGATTGTAATATATTATGTGTTTACCTTCTGCAGCTGTATTTTTGCAAAAATTATACATCTCCATGGTCATTTTGCTTCTAACACAATAATGCACTTCAGGTCATTTTTTCCATAGTAATTAACATTCCCACTAAGTGAAAAGATTTGTTCCCATGTTATGTATTTTATATCCTGCTCTGATGGTTCTTGGTTTTTGTTACTTAATACTGCCATAGGTGGTAGGGGATTCATTTTTTTCCTCACACTGGCAGTACATCCAATCCAAGGTTGCTTAAGCAACATCGGGGCATGCAAGGAGTTTGCTCATGTGAATAATTGTGCTCAGCTTAATTTATGACTTTTTGAAGCCTCCCAAATACCTATGTGCTGAACACAAGGGAAGCCCTAAAATAGTATCACAAATCTGCTCAGAGTGACTACCAGACAGGGAATGAAGCCAGCTACATAGGAATGGGTGCAATAGGTCTCAGACTCAAAAGAACAGTTTATCTGACCTCTTCATCAAGCCACAATCACCTGCAGAGAATTGCCTTTTGCAATGACATATGTTTGCGCAGGAGACTGGGGAGACAGACTAGCTTTCAGCAAATAAAATCAGAGATAGGAGCCAGATTTCACAATGTACTGTGGTAGTCCTAACCTCTTCTGTTATATGGCTAGGGAAAGCAAATGGATGAAATTTAGAGTATTTTTTATCTTCTCTATTCTTTCTCTTCCCATTTAATGTCAGATTTCAGACCTCTGCTGTACTGGCATTGATATGAATTATTGCTCACTTACTCATATAGAGGAAGAAAAGAGTATTTTGTTCCCATGTGAGTATTTGTATTTACATGGCACTTACATGCTCTGAGATCAAGGCCTCATTTAATTAGCAGTGTGTATGTATTAAAACACACCTGGGTATATTAATACATATACACATCTTTCGATAGACACACACACACAGAGACATTTTAATGACATGACATCTGTCCTTTGAGTCTAAATGGTCACCAGAAGTAAAGGTGAGGAGAAAGAAAACATTTTCAGTGAATGAAAATAGGTAGAGAAAACTTAACTGAATTTTGGAAGTATAGAACATGCTGAGGAGAAAGGATGGTAGTAGTATTCAGCAGGTCCCTGACCCATCATTGGGAGTGTTATTTTATTTCAAGATGTGCTTCCACTGCTAAAATATTAAGAAACTAAGGATATTTCTGTAATTTTTTTCTTGTAAATTCTCATTATACTTGCTGTAGAATTTTCAAAGGAGAGGAAATATATAATCTCAGCTATATATAGCATTCTGATATCCAGTTGAAATAAAAAGAAAGTGGCAAAAAAAAGACAATGAAGTCATAAAGCAGAAAATGAAAGTGGTAAGTGTCAAAAGCATATACAAGGGGGAAAACCTTAAAAACCAAAAAATGATGAAAGAAAACCTCTCCTACAGAATAATTAAATTTCATTATTTTGAAGAAACAGGAGCCTATGAGTGACCTTCAAAGGATCCCAGCCTGTCTCTTAGTATTTATACAGAGGAAAGGAGGAACATAAGAGCTTGGCTTTATCATGAACACTTTTGGCTTGATACAAATTGGCCTCATAGTGTTGTGCATCACCACCACCTCCAGTCATCAGTGTAATCACCTTCCTTTACAGCAAAGAAAAGTGGTAGAGAACAGCCTGCAACTTTTGGACAAAATGGGTGAAAAGTTTCCTCAGCGATGTCTAAGAGAGAAAATGTCCTTCAGATTTCCTAAGCAGGTTCTAAAGCCCACACAGAAAGAGACTGTTGAAGTGGCCATTGAAGAGATCTTCCAACACATCTTCTATATCTTTAGCAAAAATCTGACTCTAGCTGCTTGGGATGGGACAGCTTTAGAAAAATTCCAAAACGGACTTTATCAGCAAATTGAGCAATTGGAAGCATGTGTAATTAAGAAGCAGACCCACTACTTTCGGAGTAAAGAAGTCAACAGGCTGAAACTGAAAAAGTACTTCCAAAAAATAGACTGTTTTCTTAAAGACAAACAACACAACCCGTGCTCCTGGGAGATCAGCCGTGCAGAAATGAGGAGATGTCTTCAATTGATTGATAAAGTCATAAGGAAGCTTTACAACTAAGGTACAAAGATTTTGACCTGACATAACTTAGCTTTTAGTATATTTATTTTTTGTTCTATGATCTATCTCATGGCAGTGCTTCTAGTTCATTTTGGTTGTATTTACGTAATTATGCTGCTGAGATTTATTTTTGTAAATGGAATGCATTATTCAATGTTAAGCATATCTTTCCCTTGGCAAGAAAGGTATCTACACTAGCTATAAATTAATCCATATGACTTTTCAGTGAGGGTTACTCCATAGGAAGGGATTGTAATCCTATGACAAACAGTGTCATCCTATGGTGTTTTCTGCTGAGAAAATGTGCTACCACTTTCCACCTCTATTTCACCTACACATGTATTTGTGAATGGACTACACATCCCTCACCTTACAGGAATTGCTAAATTTGTAGCGATTGAGTTTGTGTCAAAAATAAAATAGTATATTGTTTATTTAAGTAGTCCTGGCTTAGGTTGAGACCATTAATTATTCTTTCAAAGTTGCTATGCTCTTTTCCAATAATGTATTTTTTTTAATATTTTAGTCATTGTAACATTTGCTTTGTTCAAAAGGTAAAGTAATTCTACTAGGATTTGTCTACGCAGGATGCTGTTTGCAGTAGCTGTGGCTTCTGCAATAACTTCTCAGTTGGATGTAGTTACTTTAAGCAAAGTATCTTTGCCTCCTCTAACTATCTAGGGAAAGGCATTTTTTCCTTCCTGCTATATTTCCGATTCACTTTAACTTCTTTCACAAGCTTATTTGAAATAACTTCTCCACATAGGAGTACCCTAAAGCCACGCCTGCCTGTGGCACATCCTGCTTGCTCGTGGACATATTCATCGCAGCTACTGCAATCTCAAACATCACCATTCAGTGCTGTGTTTTATTGCTGCATTAAATTCTTGGCCTCTTTCCCTCTCCTCACAAACTGACCCACAGAAAGATAAAGCCCTTGGTATTCCAACGCATTTCCCCTCCGAACCACATAGCCTTGAGTAATAATTGCAATACTATAAAATTCTTTAAAGCAGCACGGAACAAACTGGGCAAAAATCCACCAATTTCGGTGAGGTCAAGCCAGCATTTTACCCTTGGGAAATCATAACAAAAAAATAGCCTGGTAAGAACAATACCAGTGGTACACCAGATCTCAGGTACCATACCTATGACACAGGTCTCTTTTGCAGGGTGCACATATTCTCCTCTCTGCCGCTCATGGATGCAAGCTAGAGAAGTGACGAGAGACCTCAGTATCAGGTCTGAAGCTGAAACACCAGAAATGAAACCAGATAACAACTTCACCATGATCCAGAAGAACAGAAAAGACCAAAGAAACAGCAAAGTATCAAGAGCCATTTTTTTTGCCTGGTGACACCCTGCCACAAATGTTACAGCAAAATGTGTATTTCCTGGGTTTTTTAAGTAATAGCGCTTGAAATGGCCCTACTATGATGCTGTTTCAAATCTTATTCCTGCTGCTTGTTTGCTTTTTGCACTTCGTCAATTCTGTACAATAAAATGACATTCAGCCTACTTACCTTACCAGTTCTGATATCTTAGGTGGTTTCTGCAATGCAGTAAACTGCTAGTGAAATAGCCTAATTTTTACTGAAACTTGGAAATAGCACGAAATATTTTCAGCTGTTCTCCCATGAACGATCCCAGTTTTCGTTGCCTCATTTTCCTGCAGTGGAAATATGTTAATTTGTGGCCCGCTAATTGTTCAGAAATTCTCAAACCATTAAGTTTTCTTTTTAGGTTATAGCTGCCCTTAAAAATCTCATTGCCAAATAAAAATATGTTTTGACATATTTCAGTCAACGGGGTGCTCTGCAGTACAGTTAAAAACCAGAATGGGCACTAGAGGGCGAAGTGATATTCTAGACAAATGTAATAACTGTAGTTGAATGTACATGTATTTTGGCAGTACAGTGCTTCAGCTCTTTATGAACATGTTGCTTATCAGTAAACTGACATTGGGAAAGGAACAGAAAGGGAACTGAAAGAAAAATGGGCTATTCTTGAAAGAAATAACATCAGAGATGATGGGCAGGAGCTCATAAACCAACATTTGATTTCAATTACTTTTTGGCCAGTTCTGAGGCAACAGAAATTATTTCTACTGTGACAATGTCTAGAAGACCCATTTAAAGATGGAGACCCTGGAACAGACATAGTTGCTGAACAAATAAAAAGGAAAAAGAAAATGGCAAACCAATATATCTCTATTTTTTTCAAAGAGAGGTTGTCTTTAGAGTAAAGAACCTTTAAAGCAAAAGAAGAAAGCTGAAGAGTAAGAAGATCCTCTTTCTTCTCTTTGCCGTTGTGACATTTTGGAGCAACCTGTATTTCACCATCATTGTGTTACCAGGTCAGCTGTATGTTATGCCTCCGGCTAACTGAAACCCTCTAGTATTTCTTCCAGTCAGTATTTTTCTAGAAGTTAAACAAATGTAGCAAAACATAGTTTTTAGCGTATATTATTGTCAAGTGGAAATGAATGAAATAGTGACTGCGAAGTCTCAAATCGCAGTCGGAAATTTAACACAGATGAAAAAAACTCCTTCCAAGATGGAACTACTTGTAGCTCAAAAACTTTCATAAATTTTCTCGTAAGACTTACGCAGCAGTGCTGTGCAACACAGGTCGCAGTCACAGCTGTGGCTGTTCTCATGGCACCTTGCTTACGTGTGCTGTGCTGCACTTTTTGGGAAACGGCCCTAAAAGTGATAGGGTTTCATCTACGCAGAATCTGCTTTCTGGAGTAGATTTGTGGGATTGGGGTCAAATGCCCCGTATCCTACATGAAACTTCAGAATAGCTACAGCAGAACTGAAGAATGCTTATTCTGGAAAAAAATTATTCATGAGTCACAGTCAACTACAGCTGTCCAAAGCAATTCTTCCATGGGTTTGGCTTCTTCTTCAACTCTGGCTTTACTTCGTTTATAAATTGGGCGGGGGGGGGGGACGACGAGGAGGGAAGAAAAGGCAAACCCAAAACAGAGAAAAAACCCAAAGCAAAACAGGACAAAAGCCTGTGGAAATAACTCTCCAAATAACCACCCAGGATTAGCCCTTGTTGCTAGGAAGGACAGCCGTGAACTCCGGAGCAGCCTCAGGACGCTGCAGCAGTGGCTGCGGTGGGGCAGACAGACGGACAGCAGGGCGAGGGCTGGAGAGGGGACATGGGGCTGCTCGTGGGCAGGGGGTGGTACCCACCGACTTCTGCATCCTGACAGTCCTCACCCCTTGCAACCCGGCCTGACCCTTGTCAGGGGTAGCCCTGAACTGTTTTCCCCCTCCGAGTTGTGGAGGAACACTGGGTCCTTCCAGGGGACGATCAGAGGGGAGACTGAGAAATGGGGGGTGACATAGACACAGAATAAATCTTCGAAGAACGTGTCAGTCCTCAGTTTCGATTGGCAGAATGAATTTGCTTTAGAAACTGAACACAGCGCAAAAAAAAAGGTGAACAAAGCAAGTAAGATTGCGCTTGACACTTTCCAATTAAGTGACTGTGCTTTCTAATATCCAAAAATTCCCATTAATCCTCATGTGAGCAAGGATGAGTGATTTATATCAGTGTCTCCCACACCTCCGCTGACATCAAGAAATCCTGTCAAAGTGCAAGGGCTTTGTGAGTGCTGAGGGTTCTCAGAGGAGCGAACTCCGGCGGGGACAGTGAGGACAACCTTTCTTCTCAGCCTGTGGACTTGGCAGTGCTGCAGCCCAGTCTGCAAACGGGAGGGCAGCAACGCACCACCAAACCCACCTTGTTCCCAAACATGACTTGGGTTCTTTAGTATTTGTGTCCTGGCTTAATTCCTTTTCTCTCCCTACGATGTTGAAATTGAAATCCGCAGCTCAGGTGAACTGGCAACCCTCTGTTTTAATTTCAGGGGAGCTGAGGATAAAGCAGTGGTAGGTGATGAGTAGGTGAGCAGAGAGAAAGCAATGTCCCGCCTCACTTCTCTCCAGAAGCAGCTGCAAGGTTGATTCATTTTCTAAGACCAGCCTTCTTGATTCCAATTAGGATCCCAAAACCACACTACCTTCTAAGCAAATAAAATAACCTTATTTTGAAAAGTGTGGAAGGAAACGCAGTTAACTCTGCTTTCTACAAAATAACTGTTAAAATACGGTGATGCATTTGTAAAGCCAAAATCCACATTAAGGACGTTAAACGCTGAGATTTCAAATAGTGTATCTGCCCCCTGCACACCAGTTCCCACCATGCCTGCTCACTGTAACTCCTGCTGTCGGCTGCATTCCTCAAGTTTCTTATCTCGGTGGGCCAGAACCTACACAGCTTCCTCTGGAGTTAGCTGGAGTACCGTGTTTTACAGTGCATTATCCCAGAAAGGAAATATCTTGACAGACATATTTATATAAAACAGAAAGCTGTTCTTCTACAAAAGAAAAAAAAAGCCTGTTTGACTTACAATATTTCTTAAAACGTTGCTGTCTCTTTAAGCAATTAACATGCTTTCCCTTCAAGTCTCTTTAGGTTCAAGGTGGAATCAGTTCTGGTCTCTTCTTTTTGGGAGAAGGTCACTTTGCCTGTAACGTAAATTTTCTTGTGATTATAACTTTTTAATGGTTAAAAATGAGCTCCTGCTGCTTGTAGTAGAACTCGTGCTGTTGTCCTTGGGACAAGCATTAAATCCTGTCAGAGCTACTCACATGTATTTTAAAAGGATTTGTGTTGAATGTGATTACTGGTCACTAGAAGTATTTCAAGATACTAAACCCTTCGTTTTTCTCTCTTTTAAAATTTTTTTTTTAAAGAAAAATAGGGCACACCTCCCTCTCCTTCCTGGTTCCCCATAGCAGGGTAATGGTCACTGTTTGTGCAAACCATTAAACTCCTAGAAAATGTGAGAAGCTGTTATCACAGTTTCTGTTATGAGTGACTTGGTAATGGCAAACAGTTAAAAAAAAAAGGGAAAACTCCCAGCCCATCAAGCACCAATTCCTCATTATTGTAGTGGCATATTTGATGGGCCTGTGGGTCTCATCCAGCAATGAAACTGAGTGCAGTGAACTGGGTGGCACAGAGACTGTAGAATTGTGACTCAGTTCAGAAATGGCTATGTCTTTGATATTTAGTTAATCCTTTCACTACCTCCCCAGTAAAACCAGTGAATTTTCCACTCTGCTGAAAAGAGGCTAGTTGGGAACGAGAAGGAAGGACAGGAAGCTCTACTAAAGGACAAAGGATATTAAAAACAACAAAAATGTAAATTTAGTGATGCTATTTACAACACACCCTGTAAGAAAATTAAATTGTAAAAAATTGTTACCCTAAAAAAATAATTATTTTGTCTCTGAATATGGAGATGCAGATTCTTTAAGAACGGTAGAACAAAGTTATAATAATCAGCATAGAAAGAATCATCCTTTGAATCATAGAAATAAGTTACTTCCATGTAGAAACAGTTTTATGAAAAACAAAATTAAGGTGTATTACAGAAATGTGGTGGTTTGCATTTTTATCCTATGCTGAGAGCGTAGTCAGTCTTCTATTGATTACGTCCGCCTGGGGATTGTGGTAATACCTTGTTGTCTGGGAGATCCTCGCTTTAAAACAACGAATCCTAAAAATCATCATATTCCTGCGGAGTTGTAGGGCTGGTTGGGAGTACAAAGGTCAATCTACAGGCCAGATAAGCCGGTCCCAGGAGGTGACAAGTAAGGAGGGCAAGGCTGTTACATCCCCTCCAAGTGACATTTTGGGAGGTCTGGACAGGAGCTACCAGGAGGTTCTTGTCTGGCTTCCCTCATCCTTCCTGCCCTCTGCTCCAGCTGCAGGGCAGAGGCAAGGAAATGCCACCAAGTCTGCTTTTTCTGAAATACCCCTGCCTGGATGGGAGATGGTAAATGCAAAACATGACTCACAGGCGGCCAGAGCCAAACAGACTGGCTGGGATTTTTTTTTTCCTCCAGAAGAATTTCCAGACTTCATCCATTTTTCACGTGATGAAGCTGTAAATCTAAAACTCCTGGCAGCTCTGTTTCTGTTTGTTGGACCCTTGTGGCACGATGCTTGCTCATTCAGCCCGGGTGGGGCAAGACCTGTTTGCAAACCAGGGTCTGTGCTGAATTCACAAAACCTCCAGGGTGCGAGAGACATGAAGTTGGCACGGCTGCTGCTTCCTCTTTTGCCCAGTTTGAGCGCTTAGACAAAAACATTGACGCTTTTCCCCGTTACTTGCTTGCAGAGTGGAGACGACTTTGCATCCTCTGCTGCCTCCGCACAGCCTTCCTTTCCTCACTGGCAGCCTTGGTCACGCCACATACGCACCAAGCAGCCCTGCGCAAACGCTGCGCCTGCTGGTGAGAAAGAAGAGGGCCCAGGACTCCACCACAGCAGCCCCACGGCCCCCAGACAACCCAGGATTTACTCTTGAAGTCAACAGTACCGGAGTGTGTGCTTCCGATGAAGCACTTGTTTAAGAGCTGTGATTTACCAGTGCTTAAACTAGTGTAAACCACTGGCCAAAACATAGGCTTGAATGCAGATGGCCAAAAAAATCTAATCATGGAGAACGGGAGACACAAAATTAACAGTTAGGAACATTGAAAATTAGTTTTAAGACACATGGTTTCTTTTCCTAAAACAAATCTGCATTTTGCCTTTATAGCATGAATTTAGAAACACAAGCTATACATAAAAGGAACAGATTTTTCCTAGTGGTATGTCCAGTTTGAAGAGGATGAGATCCTCTCCACATCACATGAAACATTTCAGGGCTGCTGCTAATTTTATGCTTAAAGCAGCCCTTTGCTGCTTTCTTGACACAAACCCCATGCCCACACAGAACATGTTTTTCCCACCTCATGACGCAAGGAAAACAAATGCGGTTACAATCTGTTTAGGTTTTGAGAGATCCAGTAGGTTCGGGCCTAACGTGCTGAACAGTCATGAAGCTTGTTTTAAGATATGGCAGCAGTTAAACCGAAGTCATTTTTTAAAGCTGGTTAAGTAGCTTCTAGACAGAAGTTTATCTGCAAGAAAAGTAGCTGAAGTGGAGAAGAAAGTTTATTTTAAAAAAAAAAAAAAAAAGCTAGATTTTTTTTCCAGGGCTTATTCTAGTCTTGCCATATCCAGATAACTTGTATTCTAATACTGTCATTTAGTATTTGCTTTCATCTGAATGTCTTTGTGGCTTACAAAATTGTTAAATCTTTTAAGCATAAAAGTCTTTCTCCAAACCCTGTGTGCCTGGAAATGTTCCCACTTCTGCCGAGTCCTTTCTCATACCCTTATGCCATCACAATACAAAAACACCACTGCAAATTGCACAGCAAAACAGGCCTTACATGCATTTTCAACCCCAAGTCACACACAGAAAAAAAAAAATCATATTTCAGAGACGGATTTTTCTTGTGAAAAACAGATGCTAAGTGTCAGGTTTGATTGAGCAGACCTACTACAACCCACTGGCTGAAGTGTAGTCTACATGTCTCAAAGAAGAATTTGAACATCCAGGTAACAGCAGATTTATGAGCCCTGTACCTTGGCTCTACTGCTGCACTGCATTGCTACTCAGATGGGTGTATTTATAATAGCATTATAGTTTGGGTCAGAACTACACCTTTGAAGGAAACTTTCTAGTCATTGCCCCTTGCAATGCCTCCTTCTTTGTCACAGGGAGGGCCTGGAGTGCACCAACATCATTCCTTTCGGAGGACAACATCACTCCTTTCAGAATCACAGAATAATTTGGGTTGGAAGGGACCTTCAAAGGTCACCTAGTTCAAACCCCTTGCCATCAACAGGGACATCTTCAACCAGATCAGGTTGCTCACAGCCCCATCCGGCCTGGCTTTGAATGTCTCCAGGGATGGGGCATCTACCAGTTCTCTGGGCAACTTGGTCCAGTATTTTACCACCCTCATTGTAAAAAATTTCTTCCTCGCCGTGACTCACAGCCAAGTTCCCTGCAATGCCTTCAGGGTGTAACAGATCCTCCAAGGGACAGCCCAGGGTGACGGTCATGTCCTCCACCACTCCTGAGGACCTGCCTTGCTTTTCTACCCTCCCCACCCCACCCTTCGTCCCCAAAAGCTGCCAGGGCAGGATGATGCTGGCTCCTGTCCCCTCCTTCTCTGCAGGTGGCTGAACCGCCCTGGTCTGAGTCCCCTTGGCCACCAGTGTTCTGGTCCTCCTGCTGAGCCTGGTCCCCGCTGCCCCACCAGCCCCGTGGCACCATGAGGGGTGTGAGGCCCTGGCACAGCCGGGGGCAGGATGGGGAGCTAGGAGGCGGCCCTGGGGCTGACAGACACTGCCTCTCCCCAGGTTTGTGGCAGAGTCTGTGGGTTTGCATCCGCAGGCAGCGAATCCCACTGGTTCCCCCTGCCTTGGGCATGCAGGGAGAAGCCATGGACCCTGCAGGGTGCTGAGCCCAGCCTGGATGTGACCCAGAAAGGATGTTACAGGGGACAGACAGACATTTCTTTCTTGCGATGGACCATGACTTTAACATCTCTCCTTGACACGACAGCTGGTAACGGGACTGGGCTGGATCCTGCAGCATGTGGAGCATTTCTGAAAGGGCACTGAGCAGGGTGCACACCGTGTCTGGCTCTGAACCGGGGCTGGTGTACTGAGGGCAGTCAGATGGGCTGGAAGGATGCTCTGAGAGCCTCTTGGCTCTCCTGTCTGCCCATGGGACATCACAAATGTGCTTTTCCTTTGCTCCTGCTAACGCTGGTTGATAAGACTTTGCTAACAAACACTCCGAGAACAACCAGCAGACAGCAGGGGCAGGTGACTGTACAGCTTGTGAAGGCCCTACACAGGCCCATTCACTAGAAANCGTGACTCACAGCCAAGTTCCCTGCAATGCCTTCAGGGTGTAACAGATCCTCCAAGGGACAGCCCAGGGTGACGGTCATGTCCTCCACCACTCCTGAGGACCTGCCTTGCTTTTCTACCCTCCCCACCCCACCCTTCGTCCCCAAAAGCTGCCAGGGCAGGATGATGCTGGCTCCTGTCCCCTCCTTCTCTGCAGGTGGCTGAACCGCCCTGGTCTGAGTCCCCTTGGCCACCAGTGTTCTGGTCCTCCTGCTGAGCCTGGTCCCCGCTGCCCCACCAGCCCCGTGGCACCATGAGGGGTGTGAGGCCCTGGCACAGCCGGGGGCAGGATGGGGAGCTAGGAGGCGGCCCTGGGGCTGACAGACACTGCCTCTCCCCAGGTTTGTGGCAGAGTCTGTGGGTTTGCATCCGCAGGCAGCGAATCCCACTGGTTCCCCCTGCCTTGGGCATGCAGGGAGAAGCCATGGACCCTGCAGGGTGCTGAGCCCAGCCTGGATGTGACCCAGAAAGGATGTTACAGGGGACAGACAGACATTTCTTTCTTGCGATGGACCATGACTTTAACATCTCTCCTTGACACGACAGCTGGTAACGGGACTGGGCTGGATCCTGCAGCATGTGGAGCATTTCTGAAAGGGCACTGAGCAGGGTGCACACCGTGTCTGGCTCTGAACCGGGGCTGGTGTACTGAGGGCAGTCAGATGGGCTGGAAGGATGCTCTGAGAGCCTCTTGGCTCTCCTGTCTGCCCATGGGACATCACAAATGTGCTTTTCCTTTGCTCCTGCTAACGCTGGTTGATAAGACTTTGCTAACAAACACTCCGAGAACAACCAGCAGACAGCAGGGGCAGGTGACTGTACAGCTTGTGAAGGCCCTACACAGGCCCATTCACTAGAAATAGTGGATATGTCACCTACCTGTTTTGCTCTGCAGGCTGGTGTCTTGTGGCTGCACTCTGCATGGCTGTGTGGCGAGCAAGGAGCCACAGCCTCTCATCAGACAAGAGTTTAAGCAGAAGAACAGCTGGGTCTGGGAGGGCACCTTCTCCCACAGGAGACTGCAAACAGCCAGGAGTGGGAGAGGAAAGCCAGNACCCTCCCCACCCCACCCTTCGTCCCCAAAAGCTGCCAGGGCAGGATGATGCTGGCTCCTGTCCCCTCCTTCTCTGCAGGTGGCTGAACCGCCCTGGTCTGAGTCCCCTTGGCCACCAGTGTTCTGGTCCTCCTGCTGAGCCTGGTCCCCGCTGCCCCACCAGCCCCGTGGCACCATGAGGGGTGTGAGGCCCTGGCACAGCCGGGGGCAGGATGGGGAGCTAGGAGGCGGCCCTGGGGCTGACAGACACTGCCTCTCCCCAGGTTTGTGGCAGAGTCTGTGGGTTTGCATCCGCAGGCAGCGAATCCCACTGGTTCCCCCTGCCTTGGGCATGCAGGGAGAAGCCATGGACCCTGCAGGGTGCTGAGCCCAGCCTGGATGTGACCCAGAAAGGATGTTACAGGGGACAGACAGACATTTCTTTCTTGCGATGGACCATGACTTTAACATCTCTCCTTGACACGACAGCTGGTAACGGGACTGGGCTGGATCCTGCAGCATGTGGAGCATTTCTGAAAGGGCACTGAGCAGGGTGCACACCGTGTCTGGCTCTGAACCGGGGCTGGTGTACTGAGGGCAGTCAGATGGGCTGGAAGGATGCTCTGAGAGCCTCTTGGCTCTCCTGTCTGCCCATGGGACATCACAAATGTGCTTTTCCTTTGCTCCTGCTAACGCTGGTTGATAAGACTTTGCTAACAAACACTCCGAGAACAACCAGCAGACAGCAGGGGCAGGTGACTGTACAGCTTGTGAAGGCCCTACACAGGCCCATTCACTAGAAATAGTGGATATGTCACCTACCTGTTTTGCTCTGCAGGCTGGTGTCTTGTGGCTGCACTCTGCATGGCTGTGTGGCGAGCAAGGAGCCACAGCCTCTCATCAGACAAGAGTTTAAGCAGAAGAACAGCTGGGTCTGGGAGGGCACCTTCTCCCACAGGAGACTGCAAACAGCCAGGAGTGGGAGAGGAAAGCCAGACAAAGCCATGTACCCAAGGCCAAACACCTGGAGCAGCCCAAAGGCTGCCATCACACATGCCATCACACCAGGACACTTTCTCTTCCAGCAAGCAATGGGCATCGAGTCCATGGGGCCAAAGGAAAACCCTCAAAATGCTCCAGCGGTGGGCACCAGCTGCTCAGCACTGGTTGTTCTGCTCCAAAGCCCTGCCTGGGGCAGGGTAGCACTGGCTGGTGGGGGGCCCTGGCATGGGGCAGAGCCCCACTGCGCATGGGGCTGCAGGTGACAAGGCCACCCCATCTGCCCCCCTGCCAGGCTGTGCCATGGGGCAGGGGGTGGCCAGCACCACGGGAGGGAATTGGTGTCCAGCTCACAAGCTCTTGCAGGCGCCCTTGTCATCTGTGGGAGCTTTAACTTGGCAGCTGCCCACAAGCAGGATTTTGCACATCGCAAACCTCGGTGAGCTTTTGTTGCTTTTACGTATTTGCCTGATGTTTGAAAAGAGATGTTCTTCCTACTGCTGGATCTTGTTTCAGCTGTGAGCTCAAGTCTGGGCGGTATTAGTCACACCAAGCCCTCCCAGAGGCACGCAGTGTGCGAGCTGTTTTGCAAGAGCGATGGGCTGAGCCTTTCAATGGCCATTCGTTTAATTGTTTAACCCTTTATTTAACACTGATTTATTGTTTCATCCTGAGAAAGAAATACATTCCTTAGCCTATAAAAAGATAATGGCTCTTGAGCAGTAAAAGTGAGCTGCCACACCAGCAGGGAAGTCACGCATTACTGCACAACGCTCCTGATAGAGTCCCGGATGGGACACATAACCAGGAAAAACACAGTGTCCCACTGTGCTTGCTAGGAGATCACCCACTTGCCGGGGAGGCATTTGTCACCTCTCTAGGACACTCCAGGGAGCGGAGGTGATCTTGCTAGGAGCTCAACACCACTCGCAGTAGGGATGAGACCAAGTAAGGCACATTTTAGTCCCCGGACTTTCTGTCCTTACACCTAGCATCCTGTGCTCATGATGTCCTTGGTGACTCCTTCAATCATAACATAACATTTCAAATCTCGCTGTAGGATGGGATGTGCTTTCAACATGAGTGCCAGTGGGGAAAAAAACATTTGTTGGCAGAAGGGAGTTTATAAACTTGTTATGACATTCATAGGATCATAGAATCATGGAATAGTTTGATTTGGAAGTGACCTTCGAAGCTCATCCAGTCCAACCCCCATGCAATGAGCAGGGACATACTCAGTTAAATCAGGTTGCTCAGAGCCCTGTCAGCCTGGCCTGGAATGTTTCCAGGGATGGAGCATCTACCACCTCTCTGGGTAACCTGTTCAGTGTTTCACCACCCTCATACTAAGACATTTCTTCCTCATGTCTAGTCTGAATCTCCCCTTCTTTAGTTTGAAACCATTATCCTTTGTTTTATCGTAACAGGCCCTGCTAAAAATTTGTCCCCATGTTTCCTATCAGCCTCTTTTAAGTACTGAAAGGCCACACCTAATTTATGCTGTGATATCCGAGACAGTTAAGGGCAGAAGTAAACTAGGATGCATACATAAATTTCCTCTGCCAGTAGGGCCTATATTTCACAAGGGCATGAATAAAGAGACACTTCTAGATAAGAACTGGAAAATTCTTCCCTCTATCTGAAGTAATTTAAAGTGCTCCTTTTATGCTATGCTCCCACCCTCCATTATCATTTGATAGTGTTGTTAGCATTATTTTAGTGCTGATGATTTAAACAGAAGAGAAAAACAAATTTTAAATTCTGCGTTCCGTCTCTCCATCCTCCAAAATATTGCTCTGGGTTAAGAAACAAAGTTAGTGAGATTTACAGACTATCTTACTGGTACGATAGCAATAAACCAAGGTTAAGTTAGGTTAGGTTAGGTTAGGTTAGGTTAGGTTAGGTTAGGTTAGGTTAGGCTAGGCTAGGCTAGGCTAGGCTAGGCTGGGTGAGGAGCAGGGCAAACGGAGTGGAAATATTTGGGGTTAGAAACTCTTTTCTCGGGAAGTGCAGCATTGTTCCTGCTTAGTGCTACACACGGTGACGTCGTGGGGTGGGGGAAGAGGAAAGAGGAGGGGTGATCTCCTAACAAACAGCTGTTGCAGCTGCAGGGAGGAAAAAGGAGGGAGACCAGAAGCAGCAGCAATCCGACCCCTGCGACAGGTAATATCCCTTGAGCGCAGGCGACCTAGGCTGCTCAAATGCAAAAAAGGAAGGGGAAAAAATAGTGGGGTGGGGTGCGCCTGTGGGAGAAAAAGCACGTCTTTGGAACTGGCTCTCAGCAGCTTTCTTCTTCCTGAGCTACAGTGGTTGCAGCTTGTCGCAAGGGTGGCGGGGGGGGAAGGGGTAGGAGCTCAGACCAGCACCACTTAAAAGGAAACGATGTCAGCAGAGGGGCTTTTCTAGCAGACCTTTCCTGCAGAAAAGCAAAACAGAACGGAAAAAAAGGAACACGCTCTCTGGTTTCAGCGCGAGGGTTGCTTCCTCATGTGCGGCCGGCCCCTGCGGGCGCACGGCAAGGCAGCACAGCCAAGGGCGCTGCGGGCAGGGGCGCGCTCCCTTCACACAGGCCCGGGTAGGGCCCCCCGAGAGGGACCTGAGCGTGGCCTTCATCCTCGCACCCTGCAAGGGACACGTAGCTGGGGCACGGGCTGCCCGGGCTGAACGCTGCCGCTGTGCGACCTGTCACCTCAGCTCAGGGGGACATGGTCCTGACCACCCCTCAGACACGGAGGGCACCGACCTCCCTGCTTACCTCAGGTGACAGCTGCCACAGAGACACACTGAAGACCTTCATGCTGAAAATAATGGAATGCAATAACTAATACCAGTGCGATTTTTCTGCCTGTGGAGATACATCAGGCTTTGTATTTAAAATCTCAGATGACGAATAAAAGGGAAAAGGCGATGTCTGGGACCATGCTGCTGCGTGTGCTAGTTCTGAGCGGGCTTATGTTTCATGTGGTTTCCTAGCTTTTGAGCCCAGAGAGAAGGCAGATAGTTTTCTACTAAGCAAGGCTGATCCTAAATATGATAAATGCACCTCTAGCAATTCGATGTATTTGGCGTAAAATCAGCCACAGTTAGCGGAACTGACAGCTAGAACAACAGACAGCGACTCCAGCCTCCCGGGTCCCTCTGCTGCAAGACCCATGTCTGTTCCTTTCTCCTGTCATCAAGGCAGGTAGAGTCCTTAAAAGTGCAGTGATCCCAGTGCCTTCAGATGAAAGCGAAAGTGTTAAAGCACACAACAAAGAATAAATGCAGCAGCGAACCCATTTTACAAACCAGGCTCCAGGGAGCCTAAGTGACATTTGTAAGGTCATCCAGCAAGTTGTGGGGCAGGATCAGGAACTGACCAAGCTACCTGGTGCATCGCTGGTCAGTGTTTTCGTCTGCAAGGATGCTGCAGAAGCAGAGTCTGTGAGGTAAAGGTGGAATGATGGCTACTGTGAACCCGGGAGAGTGGGAAATGTAATTACGGCCTGTCTCTTCTACCAGTGACTTTTCAAATAGAAGGACATGGCCGAATTTTGTATTGCGACACAAAGCTCTTAGGACAGTGAAATAGGATATCCTCAGTCTGCTTCTGGTTCTTTATGTAAAGAAATCAGCCTTCGGATCAGACAGACCTTAGAGAACAGTTATATTTCCATTGCCTTTGATTACACTTGAAATAACCTTTTATTCTCTGCAGATTTCTTCACTTCTGTCAAAAGCTTCTGTTTGGTCTTAGGTACATTTTGTGCAGGGATTAACACAGTAGTATGAAACTTCATTTTGAGATCAGAGCTGTTCCTGCACACAGTGGAGAGCACCATCAAGTGAGGGAGCCATGCTGCTCACAGGAAAGACCAGCACACTGCCCACCAGCGCATCTCTACACGTCACTGGGGATATGGAGCCATCCATAAATGCCAACGCTGTCTATACATTTCAGTAGTCACCAGTACATTTTCAAGACGATAAATTCTAACATGCAAAGACTGCCACATTGCCAAAACACCAGTGTGAAGCTGCGTTTACAAATGGCCTCTCAGTTATGCCCTGCTTAGCCAAAATTAAGTAACTTACGTATTGTAAATACAACAATTTTCTAGCCAGCCAGTGGAGGAAGAGTTCGGAAAATAAGCCCAAATCGCTGAAAGACAAGTTCTGAGGATGACAGATGTAGCAAACTAAACTTCAGAAGAAGACAGAAACCATAGGCTCAGCTTGCATACTATGCAAAGCCCACATGGCAGTATCAGACCTAAGAGACAGGCGGAGATGCTGACTGGAAGGTCTCAAGATTTTTATAACTGTTCAAGTAACTTTCATAGCCATTACAATAGCTTCTATCCATCCAGAAATAAGGCTGTTTCTTGAATCATAAAAATGTTTTTTGGTTTTTGCCCTTTTATAATGTGCAGTGTCCCATCTTTCCTTTCCTTTCCTTTCCTTTCCTTTCCTTTCCTTTCCTTTCCTTTCCTTTCCTTTCCTTTCCTTTCCTGATGGGATTTTGGATCAATATATTTAGAGGTCACTGGACTTTAGTCCAATTCAATTTTATCATACTTTACCAAAAAGGAATATTTATGCATACATTCCTTTGTCTGGGTCCTCACATGTCTTATTTTCATAGTATCAAAGGGCACTGATGTCTCTTGGCGGGTAAAGTATGCCAAGAAATCTTTCTATGCTTGTAGAAATGATGATACGAATAGCAGCCATCCTGCATAACAGAAGAGAGGAAGAAACGCATTTTCTATGACCTCCCCAGGATACACTTAGATTAAAAGTTTAGAAGGTCAGTTTATCTAGATCAATTTAGAGAAGAGTGTGTTTTTATTTATGGTATTGGTCCAATGCTGTGAATGAAGTGTATGGATTTATCATATTTAGATATTTCTGAACACAGAAATTTGCTGTGTTTGCTAATGCACAGATACAAACGAAATAAAGCTTGATGGCAGAGACTTACCACATGAACACACTGGATCAAGGGGTAACTTAATGTGATCTTACTACTTATTGAGGCAGGAAATTAATTGGTCAAACACAGAAGGTAAATTTTAGTACAAAAATAACAAACTCCTTTCCCAAAAAGGTAGGCAATCCTTCTCACACCTGGAGAACAGGCAAGCCCCTCTCTCTGGAATAAGTCAGAAGAAAATATATTTATGAGAAAGGAAACCTGAGTATCTCCAGAGACTATGAAGTTTCGCAAAAAGTCAGATTACCTGTGAAGATTAGGTTCAAATAGCTACAAAACATAGTCTGCTCCAACAGCAGAAGATTGACTTTATCAAACGCAACTTGAAACACCAGCTGTGCAGAAATACAAAGTCCCAAATTCAATGTTTACCTGGGAAACCCGTAAAGCAAGCTGGTTACAAAAGGGAAAGACAGGCGTCCTTCAGGCTGCATCATGCGAAAGCGGATCGAAATGTGACTTTCTTTTCCATTTCTTCACCTACATTTTATAAATACTTAGAGCTACGCTGCCTGCTGGAGACACTGCAAATTACTAGCATTGTACTTTAAGCCGCCTTGGGTGCATTCCAGAGGTGACTTTTCAGCAAGAAGAGGATAAACCTCACTCGGATGCAGAGCGAGGTTGGTGTCTGCGGGAGGCCAAGCCCCTCAGCAAGGCTGTGGTGGGTGCAACCCCACCAGTCCCTTGGCTCTGGTCATGCCAGCGGGCTCAGGCTTGAGTCCAGCACCCAATGGAGTGTCTTTGTCCAGTTACTTTTTCCTCGAATTTCCACGAATTTCACTGTATGGCCACAGGTCACTCTATAGTCACTGGCGGAAACTCGGAGGAATTTTCTGGGCATTTCCCAGGTAAACCAACGAAGGGAGCCTTTTGCCAGGAAAGGCTGGACCAGGTGATCCTTTAGGTCTTTCCAACCTGGTATTCTATGATTAGGGAGAGAACTGTTCTGTGACCACTGACAGACACAGTTTTCACTGATTTCTTAACATTTCAGCTGTTTTCCTTCGATTTACTAATGCGTCCAAAGAGGGTGCAATTTCTACAGGTCAAAAAGCTTCTTTATTTTCACCTCCACAGCTTTACCATGAACACCTACCTCTTTGTGTATGACTTAATGCAATTCTGTGGACATTCCTGGATATTTACAAATATGATCATCAGGTTCATGTCATTCGGAAAAGGTAGGATTCCTTCTATATTTTCCTTAAACATTTTAAGCAGCACATAGAACACATGGAAACATCAAATTGGGGATAAAGTTAGGGTTCTGAATAGGTTTATGTCCAATAGCAGGGGCTGTAATTTCCATTAGAAGAAACATTGTTTCTTCCATTAAAAAGGGTGAACAAATTTCTGGTACCTACATTCTACATCAGGAAAGAAGCTCTCGTTTTGCTAACGAGCTTTGATATTCAGCATCATACTAGTAACATTTGACTTAGATATAAACTTAAATGTGACTAGATCCAGTCATTATGGTGAATATTAAATTATTGAAGACACAATGAGGGAATATCTTTGTTGTTACTGCACATGACTCTCTATCTTCCAAAACATTACAACATATTTTTGTTGCCTAGGGTTAAGGCACAAAACCAGAAAACCAGTGACTGGAAATTTAAAATTATTTATAATGGTGGACAACTGTAGGCACATAAAATACCTACTTTGTATTCAACTTGTTTTAGGAAGCGCCATGGGTACAGATACAGGCAGGAACTCAGCATCCCCTCGTGTTTAGACATCCCTCATGCATTTCCTCAACATTTCCTCATATTTAGAAATATCCTAAAGCAGTATTTCTAAACCAGCACATCCTGCAGTGTTTGCCAGTGCATCAAGCACGGGGGATCCCATTCTTTTATCAGCTTCCTGCCTCTGTCAGAGCCACACAAACACACACACAGGACTGCATCCTCCCCAGCGCCTTGCTCTGCTACCCCCAAGGTTTGATACTGCGTGGACTTTATTTCTTGTCATCTCCCGCAGTGACAGGACAAGCACAAACCCAGTAGTTGGTCCAGACTAACTAACCATTCCCTTATTTTCCCCTTCACGTTGTAGATTCCTTGGCCGACACATTTTACTCCATAGGACTCGTAATGCGCCTCTGCCAGTTGTTGTCTATACTGGAGATCCTACACATCCTGACTGGCATTGATAAAAGCCGCCTCTTCCCCAGGTTTTTGCAGGTAAGTCCATTTCCCAATAACTTCCTTCCATGATTCAGCCGGGTCTCTGCCCTCTCAAACCCAGACATGGGCAAATTGTGACAACATCCAGAGGTTCTGATGCTGTTAAGGGGTTTACAGGGCATATGTTCAGCTGTAGGTAGAAAAATAGTCAAAAGATCACATGCTATAGCAGAAAAAAAGATGATTCTCTTGACATTTTCCTTACCGCACTGTTGTTTTCTGTTGAGAGTTAATCTCAGGTTTTGGTATTCTTCTTAATGCATTGGAAAAAGTAAAAATGTTCACTTGAGTTTACCTTCGAACCTTTCCAATCCTTAGTATTTGAATAATGGTGAAACTGGTATTGCTCTCAGCAGTCAGAAGGTAGAAGATTAAGAGTAGTTAGTTACGTTTTTAGTTTTCTGGATAGCCCATTTTTGTCAAATGACATCTTGCATGGGTGAAGATGTTCCTCTTTTTAAATCTCCATTAGAAATCGATTGACTAATATATATCTCTGTTCTTGATGCTGCACACTAAGTATGGTACTGACTTTGTCAAAATGCAATTAACTGTTTTTCCCTGCCAAAATCTACATGCTTTTAAAAAAAAGTATCCTATCTAATACATCCTGTAACAAATGTCACGTCATCTCTTGGAGCAGCCCGCTAATGCTAATAGCCATTGAAGCAAGGCTTGTCCTGGCAGAGTTTACACATTCCCCAGCCCTGACATAGGCTGCTCCTTGTTCCTTTCCTACCCTGCCTACAGAAGCAGAGATCAGGGAAACCTACACGAACACTGCTCTGTGTCGGCACAAAAGACACGAGATACGAAATGGATATTCTGAGAAAGAAAACTGTGACATTCCCTGAGCAGTGCAATTTCTGCAGTGCTTCCCAAGCAAAACGGAGCAGGTGGGTCAGGGAGCAACACAACAAAGATAGCTTTGGATCCTGACTCGGTTCTTCCCCAGGTGTTCTCTCACCGCAAACACAACTCTCTTGTCTTGATGTTAGCAGCAGCCTCATGCTGTCCAAGCGAAGTGTACAAGCTCTTGGGTGTAGACTCTGCTTTCATTTGGGTTGCTTTTGCTGTAAGAGTGCAGGTTGAGCAGATGTGTGCCAGCAGTACTCCCATGTGCCTTGCCACGCTTTCCTCCCTGCCTCTTAGGATTAAAAAAAAATAATTTTTTTTATATATATATATATATATGTATATTTTCCCACAATGCCCTGGGTAAGGACAGCTAGAGATGCTCACCTTACTGCAGCCTACCGGACTACCGCACATAGTCAGGGCACTGGTAATGCTGCAAGAATTCAATAGTGGCTGCTCTGTTCTGCATTCCCACCACCTGTTCTGACTCCAAGCTTAAAACATATTCCTAGATGCATCCCTTAGGCCACGCATACCCGTGCACATCCACAGTGAAGTTCATCTCTAGGATGAGAGAACGGGTGGCTCTGGCAATGCCAGGGAAGCACATGGCAGGAGGTAACGCCACCTTGAATAAAACAAGCTGCGAAAGCACCCCTGTGGTGGCTCGTTGCTTTGTAGGCATTGTACCACGGACAGGATTTAAGCAGAGTTCGCATGAAGGGTTTCTGCCCAATATCCCATTTATCACGGTTTAGTAGCATTTACAAGGAACACTTTGAGACACACATCGCAGATAATGGAAAAACGAACTCAGAGGTGTTTTCTGGAAAAAACCCGTCCAGGACGGCCTCACTGGGAGACAAGTCTCAGGCCACCAGGCACCTGAGGAGGGTTAGGCAGGTCAGAGCCAAGTCACACCATGAAAGGAGGATGAGTCCTGTGTGACTGATGCTCTGGAGAAAGGGAAGACAAGGGAGAGTCACAAAGTTGGTGCAAAGGGATGTCTGATGAGTGACTGAGAGGAGGACAGGAGAAAGTGTCACATGTCATTGCAGTTGCCAAAACAGAGTATAATAAAATTTAGTAGTCTGGTGAGGGAATAAAGGCTGATGAGGCTGGTACTTTAGGAAGGGAGAGAGTAGGAAAGATGTGAGAAAAGACTGGTAGACTGGTGTTTTTGTGAGCAGAACACCAGTTCTTAGTCCTGTGCAAACAGGATTGGATTTACCAGACAAAAAGAAACGTGCTATGGTTCTGTGATAAAAACATTAATTTTTAACTTCATCTAAATATTTAGGACTGCTTTCTTTAAAAAAAAAACCAAACAACCCAACCTTCACCAAATTTAACTGTTATGTAAGGGTTTCAGGTACCAAGTATGATACTGCACAGTCACGACCATTAAAAAATGGAAGTGAATCTGCTGCCTGCTCCTGCCCTAACCTCAGCGCCTCGCTAGTCTAATTTGCTCTGTTTCACTTACTTGTTTCAAATGCCCAGGCTGCCTTGCGGAAATTTATGCCATTCTGTAGAACGTGCTCTATCCTGTGAAAGACCAGGGGCTGGGAGAGGAAGGAAATTCCAGTTTGATTTCAGCGCAAAGAAGAAATGAAAAATGAAACCATTGTGTTTATGCTTTGTGAGGTGTCATCACATAGCTCCTTTTTATGAACACGAAAACACAGGACTTCTAGTTTTGCACCTTTTTTTTTCTTTTTTTTAAGCAGGAGGGTAGCAGCAGAGAATACCGTCTTTTCATTGATGAAAGGACAGATGATCCACAGAAGAAATGACCTGTGGCTGAGTAGCAGCATACTGTTTATATATATATGTACACACATATGCATGTACATATATATGTGTGTATATATATTTTATATATGTACATATATGTATATACGTACACACACGTGTACATATTTATACATGTATGTGTGTACACTTGTACATGATTCCATGTATATACGTATACAGATGTGTGTGTATAGGGGCACAATATCAACAGACATTTACTGGAATCCCCTTGTCTTCAAGTAGCACCCTGACTTGTCACTTGCTGAAAACGTACCCAGACCCTGACCAAACCCTGTCTCTAACTTCAATTTGTGTGGGTTACCTAAAGACATGAGCGCTATGAAATAAAAGAGCACAATGCCTTGAGTGGGAATACAAGCAAGCAGGCAGGCAACCTCCTGATATACACAGAAAACTGGCAGAACGCCACTGTCCACCCTCATGAGGACGTCAGAATTGCCCTGAGCAGCCAGGCCTGTGTCCTGCCCTGCAGATGTGCTCCCGAACAAGGTCACAGGCTGTTTTCACTTTTGGCCTCCCATGGCTGCTTTGCGCACCCCACTGTTCGCTGGCTGAGACTGCGGTCCAAGGAAACAGAAGACCTACTGGGGACCCGCTTTGTGTCGGGCTCAGTTCCCTGCTCCTGCACGTGCTTAACCTGCTTCACTCCGTCCGATTACTGACTTCACCATCTGCAACTAGTAAGGCCGGGTGCCTCCACTGCTCCCCTTCCCAAACATGAGTCCTCCGATGGAGGAAATCTGTGGGGCACCAGCAAGGTGATACCCACTGCCTCTTGCTGGTGCCTCTTCCACTCCCAGACCATGAGGCTGAATTGTGGGTCTCCACAGCCACTGTGTCTCACTGCCCAGTGCTCATCCTCTTGAACCTGGGTATGGCATTGTCTACTGCTTATTACCCTTTTATCTCACTGAAATGGGATCAGCTCCTGACCGCTTGACCTGTGCTGTTTCCTAGCACTTTTCCACCCAGCCACCTTGCGAAGAACAAGTGACCGTTTGGAAAATCTGCCATCTGAAAACATGTTCACCTTCTCATTATAATGATAAAGCTTTGGTCTCTGGGTGAGGCAATTCCCTCAAATATCTCATGTATTAACAGTATTGCAGAACTCCCTCTGCACATCCCAGTCTGATTTTAGGGTCGGTAACAAAATGCTGACAGCACCAATGCTGCACTCCTTTACCACCCTTCACCAGAATGATTTTAACTGGAGTTCTATTTTATTTGTTCTCTCCAGCACACAATCCTGTTCAATGCTCACACTTTCACCTCGGTTCCAATTTCCCTCTTGTGATAGTTGTCCCACCACGCTTCTCCTGTCTCTCTTGTATCTGGTTTCAGATCCTGCACCAATACTTCCAGTTCCCCCAGTTTCTTGCCAGGTTCCTTAGTATCAGCGTACAAACACAGGACTAATTACCTCCCACTTTCTGTTTCCTGGCTCATCTATACAGAAGTCTGTCAACATGTGACCTTCTTAGAAATCAGTTTCTCAGTCAGGGACCAATGGGACCAGCAGCAAAAGACCACAGTCAGGGCAGGGTGAGAGGCACGAAAAACGCCTCTATTTGCTGTGGTCCCTCAGTGCTTTTCACAATGAGGAACCAGATCCCTCGGGGATGGATGTGCTCTCTGCATTAAAAATTGCTCCCATGTAATTTTGCTGAATAGTGAAGTGATGCCTGCTTTATCTGACAGATGTGGCTTGCAAAAAAAAAAGTCTGCAGCCAAAATGTTCCATGCAGGAACTGGTAAACCTTATGTAGCAAAACTACCACATAAACTTGCTGAGAGGCCAAGTTCTTACTTTGTTTAAGGCAGGAGGTAAGTGTAAGGGGGAAACCAGTGAAGAATGACTGCACCTATAAAAACCACCTTCTTAATCTGTTTTCATTTCATGATTTTTTACTAACTGTCATGAAGGCACACCAAAATTCGGGCAGAAGGCAAACTCAAAGTTGTTTTTTTTTTTCCCAACCAAAATTACTTAACTGGTGATGAATGAAGAGAAGAAAAAAAGAAACGTATTCTTAATTAAAATCAATTTAAGCTCCGACAAGCATTTAGTAAAACATTTAGTTCAGGATGCCAAGTGGAATTTAATTACTACATGGCCAACTCAGGGGATCCCCAAACTTTGGAATGATGACTCAAAATGTGCAATCACTCATCTACAAGATGAGGGCTCTCAACCTTGAGGAGTTTCCTTAGGTGGCATCCCAACGTAATGGGAGAGTCCCCAGCTACAGACCCACTGCTCCAAGGGGGACCAACTCAAATAGCCAACCAAGGTGGGTACGTGACCACAGACACCACTGGTCAAGAAGCTTCTGGCGCTGTCGAAGGGACGGCGGAAGTGCACCTGCTGCACTGACTTGACATCTTAACCCATAAAATCCTTAAAACCTAAGGTACCTTAATGGAAGAAATGGTAGTGGGTATAAAAAAACCTCAGTGAAGTTACACTGATTCATACCAACCGAATAGATGCATGTTTTCTCCTTCAGCACTCAAAGAGAATGGAAATCAGAGTGAACCGGTACCGTTCTGGGAGACTTTCCTAAGCAGCTGTTGGCAGTACTGAATACTACAGATACATTTATTTTACAGGACACGGCATGGACACTGACAGAAAATTTGTCCAAGAAATCTGCAAAAAGACACATTTCTTTTTAATTTATTGAGCTTTAATACTGCAAAAGTATTTTTTTAAGCTGGAAACACTACTGGTTCAATGCACTGTTATATATTTTCTTTTGTAAAGGCATACTTTGTTGGTCGGATAAGGTTCAACCACTAGAAAAATGTTATGACGTAAATATTATGGCAATAATATGGCATAAATAACAAGTTTAAACATATTTCTCTTAGACAGGAATAGGAAGGAAAGAATAATACGGAATTCTACTTTTCTGACTCCTTTCTGTAAATCTTACGTGAGAGAGAGCCCTTGGGACACAGATCTCCAAGCTATGGAGAGCAGAGCAGGGACTGTGAGATTAGCACTGCCTGGCATACGACGCAGCCAGGGGCCCTCAGTATCCCACAGCCCCCCCTAACAAGGATGCTGACCCCTGCCGGCCCCCCAGCTCTGGGGTGCAGGAGGAGACCTCAGCCAGCTCATTCACAGCTTCCCTGAGCTACAAACCCAAGTCATCCCCAGAGGCAAGCAAACCTCCACCCTACCATAGCAGATCTATGATGCTACAGCCAATAGTTTCCAGTTCCCCAAGCTGGAGGCCAGCGGGGTCTTGAACAAAAGCAGGAACCAAAATGTTCGCAGGAGCATTTGTGTAAAGCAAGCTGGATTCACCTGTGGCCTCCTACTTTGCCAAATGGCACAAAAATGACAGCTGCAAAAGGTGCTACCTGAATTCACAATTTTTTTTTCTTTTCAGATCACTGAGAGAATAATTGTTCTATTTGTCGTGATCAACAGTCAGGAGGAAGTTCAAGGAAAATACATCGTGTGTGTTTTATTTTTCCTTTGGAATTTATTAGATGTGGTCAGGTAAGGAGTCAAAAGTGAAACCATGAGGAGAAAATGGGTCACTCTTGCAAGCAGAACCCCAGCCCCACTCTGCTACAGGCTCATGTCATTATTTTGAAAGTGGCAGAAAGCATATTATCAATTTTAAATGAAAGCTTGAACTTTATGAGCTGCTTACTGATTTTTGCAAAAATCCGCGTAGTCGAGGGGCAGAGTGACTTTCAGAAGTAAATTGTTGCATTAATATGTGTAGTTCAAATGCTTTGACCTTTTAAAACAATAAATTAGAAGGAAATCACAACTACCTCCTAGGGTACAACCATTTCTAAAACTAATAATCCAAGGGGAAAAGTCTAGTGACCTGCTATACCACTTAGACACACATAAGTCTATGGGCCAGATGTGATCTACCCAAGGGTACTGAGGGAGCTGGTGGAGGTGATCACCAAGCCACTGTCCATTATCTACCAGCAATCTTGGCTAACAGGGGAGGTCCCAGTTGACTGGATGTTGGCAAATGTGATGCCCACCTACAAGAAGGGCTAGAAGGAGGATCTGGGGCCTATCAATCTGAAATCAGGACCAGGGAAGGTCATGGAGCAGATAATGCTGGGCGCCATCATGCAGCACATACAAGACAACCAAGCAATCAGGCCCAGTCAGTACAGGTTAATGAAAATCAGGTCCTGCTTGACCAACCTGATCTCCTTCTATGACAAGGTGACCCATTTGGTGGATGATGGAAAGGCTGTGGATGTTGTGTATCTAGACTTCAGCAAAGTCTTTGACACCATTTCCCACAGCATTCTCCTGGAGAAGCTGGCAGCTCATG
>VWYH01007913.1:0-28191 GCA_013399365.1 Pampusana beccarii
CTTTTCCTTTATTTCATCTTCTGCTGCTGTGGGAATGGACTTGGGAATCCCCATAAACTCAGCAGGTACTGGAAAAAAGAAGAGTCCAAGCTTAATGTGCATTTGAGCTACAGTGCCCTGGGAGTAGGAAGTTCTGCAGGTCATGGCTGCAGTGTGGGGAGGTGGGGGTTGAACCAGGGAGCTGTAAAACAGAGCTCTGAGGGCTGTAGAGCCTCAGGTTGAGCTTCAAGCAAGGGGGCAAACTGATCTGCCTGCATGTAGTGATGGAGATTATCAGCAGAGGCTTCTTAGACACCTTGGTACAGGCCTTCCATTTCTTCTCTGCACTTACGTCAGTCTAGTGGTGGCATCTTGAGCACTTTATAGTACTGGGTTTTAGTGCTTTAACAGCACTTTCCTTCCTCTTTGCACTGACATCAATGGCTACATGAGGAACAGAGAAAGGACACTACAGTAAATCTGCATTATCTGAATTTTCTAGCAAACAAGCCAATACTGTGTTACTAAACTTGGGGATTTTGAGGGCGTTGGTGCTGCTGGGACAGGGCAGCTGGGAACATGCCCGAGGTGACCACCCGGCTGGCCCCCAGTCCCCCCCAGAGCTCATGGCTGCAGGGGTGTCGTGCTTCCTGCCCTTGGCTGGTGTTTGCCGTTGGTGTGGTCGATAAATCCCCCAGTCCCAGAAAAGGCTGAATTTCACTTGTGTGTGCAGCAAGGAAAATACAGGATTTATAAATACCATTGCATATACAAGGGCTTGTGGGTTGGGTTGGTCTGGATTAAAGGAGGTATTGAAAAATGAGGGAAGCCAGAAACTGCAGGCTTCTCATTTCTGTGATTTCTAATGGCTTTTCCTGTTGCATAAACATTGCATTGACTTCATACCCAAGAGCACTGCAGGCATTTTCTCCCCTGCTCTGTACAAAATATAGCCCAGACCTCTAAAATGGATATTTTTTGTTAGGACGTTTGGTTTCCCCAAGCCCAGTAAAGAACAATTGCCCTCGGTGGCAGCAAGTCCCCAGCAAGCTGTGGGGCAGCCATCTCCTGAGCGAGGCAAACGGCAGCTCCTTTGTGGGGGAAAAGCAGCAAATTAAATCTCTGCACTTGAATTCAGTGTTACCTGCACTCAAGAACAGTGTTACTGTGAATTAAAGTTCTTGTATAAAGAGCCGATTTGAAGTCCCAGTTCCTAAACAATAGTTGCTGGGATCATATTTTGTTCTCCTGAGTCCGGCACTTTCATTCCCAGGGGACCAAAAAACTGGATCCCTTGCTCCACAGGCTGAGCCAATGAATGTTGGTGCACCGGAAAGCAGCAGTACAAAGGCAGTTTTCTTCTGCTGGTGCTCATAAAGTGCCTTTTCTGCTCCTGCGCTCACCCAAGGGTGCTCACATGGGGTGTTGTGGGACTTCGTGGCCCAATCTGCCCTGGCCAAGCAGGTGGTGATGTGGGGACCAGGATGCATCCCACACCGTGGCTGTCTCAGTGAGGACGTACAACCCGGTGGCAGGGGCAGGCTGAGCTGAAAAGGCCCCTTGGCTGGGTTCTCCCGTGTCTGTGACACCGGTGGGAGCCATGTCTGTGGCAGGGTGGCCACCAAGGGCGGCAGCCCCAGGGAGATGCAGGACACCTGAGCTGCAGGGCTCTGCGGCCAGGGATGCACAGCCCTGCCTGACCCACCAGGACCCAGGAAGGAGAAAACGTGTTTCCCAGCTGGAGGCAGGACAAAGTGCTCATTGAGACCCCCACACTTGCTGCCAGCAAGGCGAGGGCTGATTTTCAGCTGCGGTGTTAAACATCAGCACTCCTAAAATCAGCGATGTGACTGCAGGGTCTCGAGCCCACGAAAGCCTCTCGGCGCCTGCCTGGGTTCCCTGCATGCCCACACAGGGCTCTCCTCCTTTTCTGCTTCCTTTCCCGTGGAAGAGGGCACAGTGACACGGCCAGGGCTGGCAAACACCCATGGGTGCCCTGGGTCTCTCCCACACCGGGGCACAGCCACCCTGAGATGGACCTCAAAGGGTGTCGCAGCCTCCCCTGAGGCACATCCTGACCTAAAGCGAGGGACAAGCCTCGGCAGTAAGGGTTGCTGAGCAGGGAGAGGGAAAGGCTTACAAAAATCAGTGTAGGAGAAAGGTGGTGACTCCCCCTCTGCTCCCACATAATGCCCAACTGTGTGCGAGAGCAGGCGAGTCCCAGCTGAGACCTCAGGCTCTGAAAAGGAGGCTTTTAACCTGAGCTCTAAGAGCCCGGCCCATGCCGTGCTGCTAACATGACACTGAACTAACACTGCACTACAATCAAAGCATTTTAATAATTTAATATAATAAATGTCAGGAGGAGTGAATAATTCCCTGTAATCCTGAGGAGGCTGTAGGTGCCAGAAGGAGCCAAGTGGGTACATTGAGCTGCTTAGCAATAGCCCTTTGACTCTCTGAAGGTAAATTTGAACCAGATGATGGATGCTGGGTGGTCGCCTCTATGGGCAGAATGGCAAGCACTGTTCAGAAGTGCGTCAACTGAAACAATTTACCCTCGAAATTTGGAAGGCAATGGCTGCAGAAAATGGACCAAAAAAAAAGAAAAACGAGTTTCTAGGTAGTCGTTCCTCCAGCTAGATATCAAATCTGAAGAACTATGGTCTGTTTACCTGCCTTTGGCATGAATGTTCCCACTTTAGGCAGTAAATAGCATGTGGGTGATTATTCCAGAAGGCCCTTTAATGAGTCGGGGCAGTAACCCACGTGCCTCTGGTATTACGTACGGATGCAGGGAGCAGCGGTACCTGCACAAGCCTGGCCCTGCCCCGAGCCGGTGCCCCGGGAGGCTCTGCGGAGCAGGCGTTGCTGCCGGCCACGCTGTCAGCACACGTCTTAATCCCCAGGTTTTGGCAATTTGCTCCTGAACACTCCCTGATGCTCACTCTGTGCTGGGTTAATGGGGGCGGCTTCCTCCAGCAGCTCTGCGGGGATCGGGGCTTCCCAGACAGACCATGAGCTGTGCGGATGGGCGCTGTGAGCACACCCGTGCTGGTGGGTGACACTGGCGGGGATGGAGCTGTGTTCCCACCGCTGGGACACAAGCAGGGACCCAAAGCTATGGTCCTCGTTTTGCACTGAATACTGAACAATGAGACTCACCACGAAAAAATTCGGGCACCCAGCCTGGTTCTTCCCTCTCTGTGGCCGTTGTCTCTGATAAAATGAGAGCAAAATGCTACTGAATGGAGCCAGCAAGGTTTAGCACTCATTTTTCACCGTGTTGTAATAGTGTAAAAGAATAGCCAAGGTCAGGCCAATGGGCAGCCTCTTCCTTGATCTGTTCCCACATTTATCCTGATCACAACCAGTACTTCTGTAAAAAGAAAAAACAACTTCGGCAGAGAGATTCCCAATCGGTGATGGGTGCTTTTAGATGATCTGCAAAGGTGGATCAAAGCTGAAATCATACTGTTGCTTGGCAGCACAGGAGCAAGGCAGATGCAGATTGCCATGATGGAAAAAGATTAAATAACTTTCTTACGGGATGTCTTTGGCTGTGCAGAGATAGAAACCATTCAGTAGATAGAGAGGCTGGAGTGAAGCTTTTGATCAGGGCACCTCAGGCTTGGATCCATCTCCAGCTGGTTAACGCCCAACTTACTAAGTTAGCAGAGTTAAATGCTGTGTGCATGGGAACTCCTTCTAGTTAATAGAGCAGAAACAATCAGCAAAAACACCTACTTCTTAGGTCTCAGAGAAAAATGCTGCTATTTTCACCCAACAGCCCCTGCAGAAGCCAACAAGCAGCTCCTCCTCCCCAGCTGCACTCACATCTCAGCAGCATCCTTTCCCTAACCACCCAAAAGCCATCCAGCAAGAAGCCCATCAGGTGGAAAAACAAATTAATAATCAATTAGAGCGCTGCCACCATCACATGGGACTGTAAGTCTTAGAAATGTGCATTTCAGAGCTATACACATAGTCATAGGATCACAGAATGTCCTGAGTTGGAAGGGACCCACAAAGATCATGGAGTCCAACTCCTGTCCTTGCACAGGACAACCCCACAGGTCACACCGTGTGTCTAAGGTTGTTGTCCAGTCTCTTCTTGAACACTGTCAGGCTTGGGGCTGTGACACCTCCCTGGGGAGCCTGTTCCAGTGTCCAGCACCCTCTGGGTGAAGAACCTTTTCCTAATGTCCAACCTGAACCTCCCCTGGCACATCTCCCTGCCGTTCCCTCGGGTCCTGGTGTTTGATTGTGTGTATATTTGATCGAAAACCCATGAAACAGCTATTCAGTTATCCAAACTTTACATTTTTCAATGCCAACCCTGGTCTTGCAGCAGCTGAGGTGCTCTCTGGACTCCAGTGCTTTCTGATGGGAACCCCTGTCCAACTTCCACACCCCATCAGCCTGGGCACGGAGGGAGCTCCCAGTTCTGGTGTTCCAGGGCTGAGGAACCTCTGTCTTGCAGATCCAACCCGTACCAAACCAACCTGCTCCGAGACAGCGTGCGGAGGTACCTGCAGCTGCCGGCAGAGCAGACGGTGCTGATACTGCACGCCAAGGTTGCACAGAAGTCATATGGCAACGAAAAAAGGTGGGAGATCACTCCAGTTTCTCCAACAGCCACTTCCAAACCCAGCTACCTCAAACTCGATTTCAGCCTTGCTAGATTAATCTAAGCTGGTGAAGCAAATGATTTGACATATCCCCTCTCCATCCACTCGTGACCTCTTTGCATCCAAAACTATCGTTTAGGCTTCATGAACTAACACAAGAAGGAGATTAGCCCCATCCCAGTTAGACATGCCTAGTGGTTAGATTCCGCCTGTGAAGTCCTGGAGACCAGGAAGGTGAAGTAAAAGAAGGAAATAAATTATCAAAATCTTACCTCCCAAGAATGAAATTACAAAGATGAAGAAAAGGGAAGGTTAGACTTTTAGGTGCTCTGGAAATCTTGTCTTAAAATCTGAACAGCCACAGCAGGGACTGGGGCATTTCTCTCAATGCCCACAGTCTCCAAACACCTACTATTTTTGAAAATCCTTCCCGCACTGCAAAAACACCTTGAGGTTCTGGCTTGAATCTCCAAAATTGCTACTCCTGGGCAGTGACGTCAGACTGTGGCTGTAATATAATTATTCCCCCATTAATCCTTGTGATATAAATAATCCTCCGTTATTACCGAGTGTGGAGTAGCTCTGAGGGGACAAGCTCTACCCCTAAGGCGTAACCACCCCCAGAGCCCAGCGACCCCAGGAGACAGCTCCAGGCTGGGCTGGCTGTGCCCACAAAGTCCTCCTCACACCCAGGGGCTGCTGCTCCACAGGTCAAGGTTTTATTTTGGGACTGGGTCTCCCAGCCAGGAGGGAAGCCCCCGCAATGGCTGAGCCTTTGGGACAGCCTCCTCCTCCCCCTGATCCCAACCCTGTGCAAAGGATGGGTGTGAAACTCAGATACCAGGTGTGGAGAGGGAGAGAAAACCGGCGCAGAGCTCTCAGGTTAAAGCTTAAGGGTGCTGGAGCTGTTTTCTTTCATGGTGGGAGCCAGGGGACTGTACTGTGGATGACTTGTTTAAATAAATGTGTACGCAGGATTTTAGGGCTCTGAAATATCCAGCCCCCCTGCACTGGTGTTTTCTCTGCTAATGCTTTACCCAGTAGCAATAAAGGATGAATTTGCACTATTCACACAAATGCAAAGACAGTGGAAACCCAAATAAAACACAGGAAAATAGGTTTCCAAAACTCTGGCTATAGATTTATTTGCATTGGGCTCTGAACCTGGCTGTGAATGCAAACTCTGTTCCCAACCTGCTAAAACTACCACATGTCAGGCAGGCAGAGGTGGGGGGCCCAATCCCTCCTCAGCTTGGGTCAGGGGGGAGCAAAGCACCCTGTCCTCCCCTCCTGGGGCTCTCCTGTGGGCTTGTGGCCACCAGCGGCACCGACAGATGTGGCAGCTGCCCAGACGCTGCAGCTGGAGGCACCAGTGCAGGGCAGAGAGGCTGGGACAGCCCCCCCAGCCAGCCCTGCTTGTCCCCCCCAGCCAGGGTGTCCCCAGCCCCACATACCTCCCAGGACACAGGGTTGTTCCTGGTGCTTCTGATCCCCAGGTGAAGGTCTCTGCTCTCAGCACAGCCATACCAGAGCATCTTTTCTGGGTGCTGGAGTGCAGTAAGAACATGTCTTCTTGTCTCTGTAGGTTTTTCTGCCCCCCACCTTGCGTTTACCTGAGCGGGCCGGGATGGAAGCTAAAGCAGGAGCAGATAAAAGGTAAGCACTGGGTGGCAGCCCTGCACCTTTTCTCCCTCCCTTCCCATGCCACGGAGAGCTGCCCTCCGCCTCCACAAAAGGGACAGTGACCCCGTTTATTTTATCTTTGCCACCAAACTCCTCTTCCCCCATGAGGCTGAGACCTCTGTGGTCCAGACCCAGTGGGGACTGGATCCTTGGCCACCCCATGGCGCCAGGAGAAGCCGAGCCTACAGCTGTACCTGCATAGGGGCTGGAGGGTGTTTCTCCTCGTTCCTTCCAGCCACGGACCTGGGAGAGGCGAGTTTTCGGGTGTGTGGGTACATGGGGCTGGACAGCATGGGCAGCAGCCTGATGGAGACCCAGAAGCTGAGCTTTGAGGAGCAGCCAGACGCAAAGGTAAAGCCTGATGCTCCCTGGGGCTGTGCAGTGACAGCCTGCGAGGAACCTGCTCATACAAGGGCTGGGCTGCCCCTGGTGCCACTCCACACCCTGGGATGTCACATCACCACCTTCCTCCAGATGCCATGGTCCTTCCTTCCCAGCCATCACTCCCCACTCCCCCACCTTGCAAAGAGCTCCATCTTTCTTCAGCACCATCTTTTCCGGTCCACAGCCCCATGGCAGGGAGCTGTGCAATTTTTGGCAGCTCACCCCAGCCCCGGTACATTTTCCCCATGAGCAACACTGTTGCTTATTGCAAAATGAAAGTCCAATCTTCCACTTGCAGGTAAACTGGAAAAAAAAAAAAAAAAAAATCAATCCCAAAGTTCAAGAGCTTCAGTAAAGATGTGGCATCTTTTGATAAGGAGAAAAAAAGAAATTAAAATAATAATAATAAGCATTATCTAGGGTTCCCGAAGAGCGCAGGGTCTGAGTAGGGCCAGAAACCTTACAAAAAGAGCCTTTGTTTGTGGTGCTTGAGTTGCTGCTAAGGCACCGCGTATCGGCCAGGATGGCGGGGAAACCATAAACCCAGGGCAATTTCTCATGTTATGAGGGATAAATCACACGTGAACAGCCATTTCCATGAGGAATTCTCTGCCACCGGTGTAAATAAAGCCTCTGCTGATCCCCAGCTCTTCATTCCACCTGTAATAACATCTCTGGTCATTTCCCCCTTTAAATGAACCCGAGGCTCTTTGAAAGGGCGCTATTATGTCCTTGCAGGGCGGTGAGGAGGATAAGGAGGGTGAGGAAGGCTGGCGGGGCTGGGCTGGAGCTGCCCACAGCCCCTGTCTGCCCTCGGCAGGGCTTCGGCTGTGCCAAGGCGCTGTACATCTCGGACGCCGACAAGCGCAAGCATTTCCGTCTGGTCCTGAAGCTCTTCTTCAGCAACGGGCAGGAGATCGGCACCTTCCACAGCAAGCTGATCAAGGTCATCTCCAAGCCCTCACAGAAGAAGCAGTCGCTGAAGAACACAGACCGTGCGTACGGGGATGGGTCCGGGGGGAGGAAAGCGGGTGCAAGCCCAGGGATTCTCACTGAGGGCTCTGGAGGGGTCCAGGCTGGACCCAGAGCCCATGGACGCACCCAAAAGACGATGTATCTGGGCAAATTCTTCACCATGAGGGTGGTGAGGCACTGGGACAGGCTGCCCAGGGAAGTTGTGGATGCCCCATCCCTAGAAGTGTTCAAGGCCAGATTGGATGGGGCTTTGAGCAGCCTGGTTTAGTGGAAAGTGTCCCTGCCCATGGCAGAGGGGTGGAACTACGTGATCTCTAGGGTGCCTTCCAACCCAAACCATTCTGTGATTCTGATGTCTCTTTTCTGAAGGCTTCAGCCACCACGATGCATGATGCTAATGTGCTGCCCACCTTTGAACAGCCCAGCTGGGCTGGCCCTCGCATACAGAGAAAGGCAGCAAGGGGGGTGGTGGCTCCTGCCAGGCTCATTACACCAGTAACCAGGACCTGTCCTCCCTTGGCTTGACAAAAGCCATAGTTGGAGCCACGCAAAGAGCCAGCAAACGCTAACCCAGCCACCTCTCCCTGCAGTCTGCATCTCCTCAGGCTCCAAAGTCTCGCTCTTCAACCGCCTGCGCTCCCAGACCGTCAGCACCCGCTACCTCTCCGTGGAGGGGGGAGCCTTCATCGCCAGCGCCAGGCAGTGGGCAGCCTTCACCCTCCACCTGGGTAAGGAGCCTCATGGGGCCGCTGACATCAGCCATGCCTGCAGCACTGGCTGTCCCCTCCCGCAAAGCCACTTCTTGGGGTAAAAGGGGTGGGAATTAACCTGGGGATGCAGGAATCTGTCTCAGGTCTCACCTCTGCCTGGTGTTCCTGGGCTGTCTCTGGATCAGACAGCTATTTCCCACTGGCTTTGAGGGTTGACATCAGGCCCTGAGAGAACACAGGCTGTGACTGGGACAGCAAGAGCAGTGCCCAAATGGAGGTGCACAAATCCAAGCAAGTGACTTGCCTGGAAGAGGCCAGAGCCCAAACCATCCCTGTGCACGCTGCCTCTGGTGGTGTCCCTGCAAGGCACCGCACCCCAGTCCCCAGAGCATCCCTGTGCACGCTGCCTCCCGCAGTGTCTCTGCGAGGTACCACATCCCAGTCCCACTCTCCCTTGCTGGGCACCCAGGGAGCAGTGGTCTCTCCAAGCAGTGAGCACCTGCAGAGCAGAAAAAGCAGTAAGAAAATGCTGGGAGCACAGCCAGACCTGTGCACAGTGAAGCAGCTCAGGGTAACCTGCTCAGGGTGGTGACTCGGCCTCTCTCCTGCCCTCCAAGCTGACGAGCGCAGCACCCGCAGCGAGTTCCCCCTGCGGGAAGGGTACATCCGCTACGGATCCGTGGTCCAGCTGGTCTGCACGGCCACCGGCATCGCCCTGCCCCCCCTGGTAAGCCCCCATCCCTGCGGGTGTCAGGCACACGGACCCGGCTGCTCTGTGCCTCCGAGCGATGAGTGCCATCCTCGGGATGATGGTGGCGCCCCGCAGATCATCCGGAAGGTGACGAAGCAGTACGCCATGCTGGACGTGGACGAGCCCATCTCCCAGCTCCACAAATGCGCCTTCCAGTTCCAGGGCAGCGACCGCATGTATCTGTGTCTCTCCATGGAGAAAGTGATCCAGTTCCAGGTACGGCAGCGTGAGGAGAGGGTGAGGACCTCTGGGGTGCTCCACGTTATCTCTGCAAGCTCCTACGTGTTGGTGCTGGCTGGGCAACATGCCACCAGGAGGGGTCTTCCAGTGAAGGGGGGTTCCATCCAAATTAAGGTCAGAATCGCTGCAAAGCTATCCGCTTCCAGCTCACCTGCTTCAGTGGGCACATCATCACTGGGGTCTTTGCACAGGCAGTGTGATCCCCATCTCCCAGCGAGGAAAAGCGGAGGCACTGAGTCACTGGCTGGGGGCAGAAGCCCGGTGTCCTGGCCCTGGTCCCCTGTGCTGTGTTTGGAGCTGTGACACTCTCCGCAGGCATCTCCCTGCCCGAAGGAAGCCAACCGGGAGCTGCTGAATGACGGCTCGTGCTGGACCATCATCGGCACTGAGACGGTGGAGTACACCTTCAGTGAGAGCCTGGCCTGCATCCGCGAGCCCGTCAGCCCCGTGCCGCTCATCGCTGCACTGCAGGTATGCACCATGCTGGCCACAGGCCACCCCTGCTTTCCATCACCTACCTCCTTCACGGCTCCTGCTGCTGAGCCCTTGCACCCGCGCTCGGCATCTCCTGGTTTTGGGATGCTGTGGGAATGCCTGGGCCTGGACCGCTGCGACAGAGATGGGACACACGGACAGAGCATCCTGCGGGAGAAGGAGTCTGGCTCATTCCACCATGTAACACGCTGCTGTGTGCTCTGCCCGGCACAGCTCACGGGTGGCGGGGACGTGGCCATGCTGGAGGTGCAGGGGGAATATTTCCACACACACCTCAAGGTCTGGTTCGGAGATGTGGAAGCAGAGACGATGTACAGGTAATGCATCCGGGGGGGGCGAGGAGCAGGCAGGGAATGGCAGGTGGGCTCGGGCAGCTCTTGGAGGGAGGTGGCTGCCAGTCTTGGGGACAGGGGCTCTCGCACTGCCCGTTCTGCAGGACCAACCACAAGCATGGCCAGGAGAGGCAGGGACGAGTCTGGTTGTGCCTGCTCTCTGCCCTGGCTGCAGCCTGGGGATGGCAGCGGGTAGGGGACACAGGGACATCGGGGGGCTGCAAATAAGCAAGCAGCCCCAGCACAGGAGAATGAAATACCAAGGAGGAGAAGGGAACCTGGCCAGAGGCTTCACACTGCGCTCCAGGCTGGAGAAGACATGCTGGCTCACATTTTCCTCTCCTGCGTTGTTCCCAGGAGCCCCAAGTCCCTTGTGTGCGTCGTCCCCGACGTCTCAGCCTTCAGCAGTGACTGGAGGTGGCTGCGATACCCCATCACAGTCCCGCTCCTGCTGATCAGAGACGACGGCCTCATCTACTCCAGCTCGTTCACCTTCACCTACACCCCAGAGCAGAGCTTCATCCTGAGACAGCCGGTTCTCTCAGATGTCCCCCAGGACTCAGACAAATTACTTGACAGCATCCATCAGGAGTTCACCAGGACCAACTTCCACCTCTTCATGCAGAGCTAGCGAGCTGGGTGGGCAGAGACTCAGCCCTGAGCCCTGTTGGGGTTCCCCATCCAAGACTTGGGGTGGCCCTGCCAAAAGGTCCTCCCCACACATCAAATGCCCACTGCGTTACTGGGATTTGCTGACTTGTCACTTCTTCGTGGCATCCTCACCCTGCTGAGATCTCACATGAGAGCATCAATAAATCAGGCTTCAAGGACTCTTTACTGATTCAGTTGCTTCTTTACTAATCCTCACAATTTACCTCCCATGCTCACGCAGAGCATCACAGCTCCCTTGATGTCCTCAGTCCATGTATTCAAAGGCCAGGAGGCACAGGGATGATGAATGAATGTGACCTTAAGTGTTATTGATCTATACCAGGAACCGTTGCATCGCTTCTGTGCTTTTCAGTAATGAGGAGCTGATTTCCAGCAGCCAAGTACCCAGCACCAGATGTCTTGTTTTTTTATTGGAGGCCCAAATGGGGTTATTTCAGAAGGAAAAAGGAAAAAGAGAAAAAAACTTCAGTGTGAAACCCAGCCCCTTTCTAGCTGGCGTGGCTCTGCTGAGCTCTGTTGTTTTACACTTAAACACACACAGAAATTGCAGTGCTGGCATCACCAGGAAACTGCTGATCTGAAGATGCCATAAAAAGAAGCCAGGTTTCTTGGAATGGGTCTTACAGCTTTATTTAGTCTTCAGTTCTCCATGGCATCAAAAGGGCCATGGTGTACCTGGAAACCTGCTGGTCTGGCAGTCCTGAGTTGGGTTTTGAAACAACTCAACTGCCAAACCCACGGAGGTGTTTATCCCACCCCGAACCCAGCAGGCAGGGAGGCAGAGGACACGGTGCTCCACCTCCTGCAGCACCCCAGGAGCATCCCTGGCTCATCACCCAGCTTACCTGCATGTTCTGTGCCAAGCTGCAGCTCAGGATGCTGAATTCAGGGCTGTAGGGTACCGACAGCCTCGCACCACCCAGCACAGCACTGCACAGCAATAGCTGGTGTCTTGACCTCCTCCGTCTGCAGCTTGTTCACAGCCCCAGAACCCAAAGCAAAACAGGAGCCGGAGTCTTCAGTCCTGAGGGCTTCCCTGGGGGCAGCACCTCCCTAAACCCCACGAGGAGAGGGAGTTCCTTCTTCCCCAAAACAGAGGGTGAAAAGCTGTCAGCAACACAACATCCATGTGCATCCGGAGCTGCAGCTGCCAGAGGAAAAACTCAGGGAAAATATTCCAGCACATGCAAACAGCTACGGGCTGGTGGAGGAAAGGGCTGGTGGGCAGAGGAAGGGTAACCATGGGAGGATCTGCAGGGTGTTCCAAAAGGAAGCGGGGTCTTCACTGTGTAACAGCTATTTGGGCCACTCCATCAACCCATGCTCACCATCCCCTATGCTGCTCTCCGCAGCAAATCCACTCCGGCCCTAATGCAACACGGGATGAGATGCAAGAAAATCCTTTAACCCACCTGAGTGAAGGAGCCCTCATATCTCCCCTCAAAGCATTTTCTCCCCCATCTCCTGGAAGGCAGCGGAAAGATGGGGCCAAGCTTTTCCATTCCTGCCTGCATCCCACACAGGAGCATCTGGAGCCCACGGGCTCCTCAGCCCACTCCCACGCCTCGGAGGCTGGGGTATAATTCACATTTTATGAATGGAAAGCGCCCTGGGCTATATTTAGCAGCAGCCCGAGCCTGAAGGGCAGGAGGAACATTTGCTGTTGACTTCAAGGGCTTGGAACAAGCCTGCCTTGTTATGTTTACGGCACAGCGCTTTGCTGGAGAGGCCAAGAAAGCACCGAGTGGCTCATTCTTGAAGGCTGATGGATTAAGCAAACAGCCACAGTAATTCAAGCCACATGCGCAAAGGGGAGAGACAGCGGGAGGGCTGGGGGGGCCTTGAGGGGCTCCTGCCTTCCCCCAGCCAGCCACGGGCTGCGTTTAATCTGATTTTCACAGCAGGTCCCGCACATGAAAATGAGGAGCTTTGCGGCTCCTGGAGGAGGCACTTCCCTGCCACGGGGAACATATGCTCCACGTCACGGCGGAGTTGCTGGTAGCATTGGCAGAGCTGTTTATTTGCATAATCAGTGATTAACACAAATGTCTCGGACAGGCGCCAGCCATCCAGTTGTATGTTCTCACTCGCTCGCGGGTCGGCAGCACCCGTCTCTACTGGATCCTACAATAACCCAGCACGTGTCAGGGAAACACGCACAGACCGCCCCACCAGCTCCAGAGAGCCGGGCTGCCCTGCAGAGCCCATCTGGCAGCTCTTTCTGCGCTCCTGAACTCTACGTGGAGCTTTGCCCCATCCGCGAGGCAGCCAGAAGTGGGTATAAAAGGAAGCGTGAAAAAACCTTCACATGACTCGAAGAGCTGGGGATTTAGGAGAAGCATCAAATTCGTTAGGGATGCTCCGGATAACTTACGCTGTGTGCAGCCACAGTGTTGCATGAGCAACCGCAGAGGATGGTGAGGCTCAAAGGCAACAGGGATCCCAGAGCCCCATCACATCAAGGAGCCGTTTCAGATCCCGGAGGTGAGTGTACCTTCAAAAACACCAAGAAGAAAATAAAATCCTGGCTTTCCCTCCATGAAACAACACCCCAGAGGAACACGAAGTCTGGTCTTGGTCTGTCTCCCTTTTTGCCAGGGCCGTGCAGCACTGTCCCGGCCGTTTGGGAAAAGAGTTGCTGCCACCTAGTGAGCCCAGGCACCAGCACCCTGCCTGCTGAGCACCACCGCACTCATCCCCCTGCCTGCTGAGCACCACCGCACTCATCACACCGCCTGTGCCCACGCTGCCCTGCGGCTCAGGCCAGCCCGGGAGCTGTGGTGGGTGCTGGGGATCCCCTGGGCATCTCTGGCCACCCCAGGGGGACATTTTCTGCCCAACTTGGAGGGTTTGGCTGTTTTCTTTTTTTTCGAACAGCCATTGCATTGCGTTTTGCCCCAAACCATACAGTAGGTTTCCTGATGTGTTGGTTGAGTGTTTTTCAGAGAGTGGGGGGCAGCTGTGGCACACAGAGGGTACAGGGAATGTCCCTTTCCTGCTCACCCAGCCCAAATCCAGCCTGGTGACACCGTTCTTGGCACCAAGCTGGCCAGCAGGCTGGCTTGCTTTTAAGGTGATTGGCAACCACACCTGCAGAAAAGCCAGAAAAACTCTGGTTAAAAGGAATTTTTGCATTGCCTGAGCATGAGGGGTGGGGAGCTGGCCTGGGGTCTGTGAGAAACTGGGCTGTTCTGTACCAGTGAGGGGTTTGCCTTGGCAAGGGCAGCCCGGGTCAGGTCCCTCTGCTGCGCTGTGGCTTTGTCACCTCCCCACACAAGCATGGCCAGGGTGGTGGCAGCGCTCCCAGGTCCTGCAGGTGGGTATCACCGTGGTCCCCACGTCAGGACGAGCTGCTGCAGACAGTGCTGGAGATGCGGAAAAAGCGGGGCCACCCCACAGAGCATCCTGCCCCCTGCCAGCCCTAAACCGTTCGCCTGGGTCTGTCCCTGCCCAACACTCCCGGGCAGAGCCTCTGGCTGGTGTGAATACCTGTGTCACCATCCCAGGAGAGCAGGGGATGCAGGGATGCTGCTCTGCCCACCAACCAGGGTAAAGGTGCAGAGAAAAAAAACCCTTTCTTGGAAACGTGGTGCCCCTGAGGCTGATGCCCAGGGCTGGTGCAGTGCACAAACAGGGCTCAGCCAACAAGATGGAACCAAGGGGCTGGTTACCACATCACGAGCCAAAAAATCCCCTTCCCTACCAATCCCTCGCATTGGTCCCAGCCCTACCCGCAGACCCCAGTGGGGTCTCACTACCCCAAGCATCCCCTTTGCCCCAGGCCAGCACAGCCCTGCATACAGGGCAGTAGGTTTGGGCAGTACCCAGGAACTCCTTGCTGACTTTATCCTTTCTCTGACAGAGCTATAAATAACCCAGCTGGGATGTAAAACTATGCCAGGGCCAAAATAAGTTGAGTTGGGTCTTTGACAAGTTACAGTTACCTGTTCAAGAGACTCTAAGTGCACCAGGAACTGCCCAGGGCTGCAGCCCAGCTGGCCAGACTCTAAAAAAAAACCCAAATAGCATTAAGGACAGGGCAAGTCAGAAACACTCGTGGGTGCCCGTGTCACCAGTGGTGGCAGGAGCAGGTATTATTAGCCCCTGTCCTGAGATGGGCTGTTCGGGGGCAGAGAATGCCACGCTTCTGTGCCCACAGCTCCAGGCGCTCAACCCTTCCCATGCAGCCAAAAAGCCTGTGGAAAATTTGGTTTCCCTTTTTTTTTTTTTTCTTAAAACAGGAGAAACAAGTTGAAAACAAGCTCCCTCCTGGCAGGCTCCAGGCTCCCTGCAGCCCAGGGGCCAGCAGCATCCCGCCGGGATGCAGGGCTGGACCACTGCCCCAGGGCTGCACCCGGGGCTTGGGGCTGGATTAGGGGAGCGGGGTCAGCACTGGGCACAGCTCCCCATGGCCACCCCACGCTGCGGTGCTGCTGGGGGCTTCGGGGGGCACAACAGAAGGATCTGGCAATCTGCTTTCATCCTGCTCTCAAAAGTGACACAGAGAGAGTTTTCTCAGGGTTCACTGGGAAGGGAAGTGGATTTTTTTATTATTATTTTTAAACAGCTTAAATAAACAACTGGGTTTGAAAAACACAGGCTTGATTTCCATGCACCATTGCTGTAATTAGGCATGCAAAGCAGGCAGACAGGTACAACGGTTGGGATCAGCACTGAGAAAGAACCGAGCGGGTGCAGCTCCCTCCCTGGGAGCCCGGTGAAGATTTGGTGTCTGTGGCGCTGCTGGCAGAGTTGAGCAGCACCCCTGGGTGCTCGTCCGCAGCCCCAGGGCTGTCGGGCTCGGTGCTCGCCCAGCTTTGCTCAGAGCACCTCGTGGGGCAGGCAGCACTGTGCACGGAGTGTGCTGGCACCCGGCTACGTGGTCATGCTGGCTGCAAGAACCCCCGTGCCTCCTGCCACATTAAATCTGGCCTCCTGCCCTGGGACATCTTGGGGACACAGCCTCAAGCTCCCCCATTGGTGCCCCTCACCTCTGCATCAGGCCTGGCCAGGACATTCCACTCCAACTGGTCTTTGCGACGGAACTGGGATGTCAGGATGGGCACCAGGCTCTGCCAGGACAGCGGCTGAGGGCTGAGACCTCGCAGGGCTGTGTCCTTGCTCCCTGTAACCACAACAGGGGCCTGGCTTTGGTCGCAGCACCAGGATTTGGGGGTGTGGGCTGAGCAGCAGACACAAGCTGAGAGTCAAAAAAAAAACCAAACAACCAAACAACAACCAAACAACCAGAGGGAATGAACTGCTACAGCTTTGATGTGTGAGCACCACTGGGTCCAGCACAAAGCCACTCCCAGAGAGCCTGGCCCTGGGAACCTCCTGGGGAGCAGGGCTGTCCCAGCCAGACCCTGCCTGCGGGGCTGCCCGGCTGTCCCTGCCTCAGCCCGGCCCTGCGGCAGAGACTGAGCCCCGCCAGGGCCGGGGGACACGGTGCCGGGGGCCGGACAGGGCTTTAGCCCTTCACACAGCTGTGCAGGGTGCCAGACCCGTGTGGGGCTCACACCAGGCCCCTGGCACAGCAACTGGGGTGTTCCCCATCCCACCGCTGCACCAAGGGAATGCCCCCACAAGCCCCAAACCAGCCCCCAGCCAGGGAGCTCGCAGGGACTGCCACGCACAGCATGGGGCTCCACAGGGGCAGGAGAAAAGGCGCTTTATTCACTCTGCTCCAGTATATGGCTGAATTAGCAAGACCAGGATCAGTGCTGAGAGGCACGGGGAGATTTGCTCTTTTCTGTCTGCCCTGGGGTGCACAACCAGGAGCTCCAGGACGGAAACCCCCCCACCCCAGCCATGGCTCCCAGGAGAGCTGGGGATGCACTCAGGGTTTGTCCCCACGCCACTGCCCAGTGTCACCGTCCCTTCAAACCCAGCCGAGAGCTGACACGTGTGCATGCACACAGCCCCCCGGGCTGGGCTGGGGGGAGCGGGCAGGTCTGAAGGGCTCTTTGTTCCCCCGTGTAATTATACCCAAACAGGGGAATAGAAACGTGCTGAAAACCCCTCGCTGGACCTTGCTGGCGGGAGCCGGAGCGTTTGGCTGCACAGTGGCCCCATTGTTCCTTCCCGCACGCCTGGGGCTGCCAGCCCACCTCCTGCACCCCCTGCTTCCCCAAAATAACCAGCCCGTGATTAAAAAACAGGTCTTTTCTCTCTGCAATGTCAACACTGGGCAAAATGCCTGGCAAAACGCCAGGGCTGGCAGGGGAACGCTGCAGCAGCAAGGGCAGCACTCACGGAAGAAAAGGTGCCTTTCGGCACTGGGAGCACCCCCAGCACCCCAGGACCTCACAACAGCCCAGCTGGGCAGAGCCATGGGGACATCAGCACTTGTGTCTATCCTTGTCCACACCAAACCCCACAGAGGTCTGAGGACACCTGCCCCTTGCTGAAACACTCCCGCCCTTGGGATGCAGGACAGAAATGGACTTGTGGCTGCAACAAGCTGGTTTCCAACAGTGAACTGGTTGTTGGTGGTATAACTGCTCACTGGGGCAGTGGCAGGGGACAGGATGCCAGCCTACCCCTCATACTGGTCCCAGGAGGTTGCCTTCAAATTTAGGCAGCCCTAAGCTCTGGCTTTGCTTTCAGACCGTGCTTCATCCCGAGCCTGCTGCAAGGAGACCTGCACGAACCATCATCTTCCTGGTAGCCCCAGGAAAGGCTCAACCAAGGACCAGGGTTTCAGATCACCTTTGCCAAGGACAGACTTGCAAAACACACCTGCAATGAGCCCAGCAGCTTTGGTAGCCTTGGTGGCCAGATCCTGCACAAGAAGCACCCGGGATAAGGACAGGCAGAGACTGGCTGCTGGCAGATGTTTAGCATCTTGCACATCTGGCTGTCTTGGCCACACAGACGAGCACCTGGAACGAGGGACCACCAGCCTCAGGAGAGCATCCCACCCTGCAACCGAGTGCAGATGCACCCACAGGGCTCAGGATGGCCCCACGCGGTTTCCACCCCATGGCAAAGCACATGACGGGGCAGCTGAGCTGAGCCAGGAGCTCGGGCTCCACACCAAACCACCCCTGCCCCGGGAGGCTGGGGGTGCTGCTGGGAGCCAGCCTGGCTCCACCACACCCTCTGCGGTGCTGGGCACAGCCCTCGCAGGTCCGGGCTTGCCGGTGGCTCTGAGGACACAGCTCCCACAGCTGTGAACGTGGCAGCTCATCGCAACGTGCTGGTCCCCGGCCAGGACGTGCTGGGGGAGCCGCTGGGGCTGCCAGCACCCAGTGGGACCCCCATACTGGGTGGGGGTTCCTCCCCGGGGCAGGCTGGCTGGCACCCCCAAACCCCACGCTCGGCACAGCTGCGGGGGGATTTTCTCAGGTAAACTCCCAGCATCATGGGGTCACAGCAGACACACAGGAGCTGCTCCCCCAAGGTCCGTTCCCCACCATCGAGTTCTGCCTCATCTCACAGCATCAGTCAGACGCACCTTCACCACAGTGACCCCGCGTTATGAAGTTTAATCTATTCCCAGGACAAAGGCATCATTACAGCTTTTCCCACCCACACTTTTCCCAAGCCACCAATATTTGAGGATGGCAGGAGAAATCCCTGCTCCTGGTTTCCACATGGGGACCATCTCCTCTGCTGGGGAAAGGGCCCATCCCCATGGCACTGGGACACATGGGGGTCCTGGGGGGGGACTCTCTCCATGTGGGCTGAGCTGTGGGGCACAGCACAGTCTGATTGTCTCCAGACACAAAATGAAGTGACGCCACCTCTATAAAGCTGCCCACGAGCTTCAGCTGCAATAGTTGTGACAAAAAGTGACCTAGACAACGCCTCGATAACATTTCCTCTGCATCCTCCCTGTAAGGAGCACAAACCTGGGCTGGGGAGCACCTCGGGAAGCGCTTGCTGAGAATTCAGGAGCTGGTGCGATCTCCAGGTGAGAAGCTGTTTTGGTCTCTTCTCCCCATTCCTGCCAAGGGCTCAGGGCCATTAGCTGCAGTGAAGCCATGCACTGCAAAATTTTATTATTATTATTATTATTATTATTATCAACAACAACAAATATAATAATAATCACCACCACCACCATATAATAAATATATAGAGAAAAAAATAAAAATAGAACACATATAAAAAAATCTGGAAAAAAATAAGAAAACTATATTTTTAAAAAGGCAAACCTCCCGGCAGCCAGCTGGATTTCTGAACGGCACTAACACCGCTGCAGTTTGCAGCCTCGCACCCGAGACCAGCTCTTGCCGAGGAATTCCCAGCCGCGGTGGGGTGCCAGCCTGTGATTAGCAGAGCAGCTCCCCAAAAACATCCTCTCCCTGGTGGGGGGGCTGCGTGGAAGCGGTGGCAGCGGGCAGGGGGGGCAGGGGGGGCAGGCAGGGCTGACCGGGCTCTCCCAGGAGGTGGCAGCAGACACAAGACGAGCGGCAGCGAAGCGCCCGGGCCGCCCGCCCCAGAGCCGCGGGTCATCCTGCGAAACGAGGGACCCGAACACCTAGGAACTCCACCTCAACCCCCCCTGGAAGCCGCAGAGCAGAGGGGATCAGAGGGGATCCCCTCGTTCCCCCGAGCCCCTCCCGCCAGGGAGGGTTTTGGGAAGGGCAGAGCTGCCCACGGCTGCTCGGTCACATCAGCACCGATATTTTCAAGCCAAGCAAAGCAGGTCCTCAGGGCTTTGGTTCTCAAACCAGAGCACCAAAAACAACCAAGTGATATCTCAAGGGTCAGAGCTGAAGACCAGAAATTCCCAAGGCGTCAGTGCGAGTCGCTCCTCAGCCAACACCAGAGCCAGGCAGGCTGGCCGGGGAGGGCAGAGGTGCAGATGGAGGGAACGGTGACAAATCCATCCCAGGAACTGCAGCCATGCAAGCACGGGCAGGCAGCCAGGCTTGTGCTCCAGGGAACGGCAGGGTACCCGTCCAGATTGCTCTGCAAAAACAAGGCACTTTTACGCTGAGGGCGGTTTTGGAAAGTACATGGGCTTCTTGCAACAGAAAGATGAAACCCGGGAGAGGGGGAAAAAAAAAAAAAAAAGACAAACATACGTTATTCCAACCAGCACATCCAAGAACCTGTCACAGCCACAAGAACATGAAGATTGCAGGCGTACGTCACCGATTTACTGGCAAACAGCATCTCCCACAGAGCAAAGATCAGCCCCGTGAGCATGTGGCTTCTTGGTACCAGTGGCAGATTCTCAGAGGACCCTCGAGCACATCGGTGACAGACCAGGCAGCAAGGAGCAGAGCCGGGGTTTGCTACCCCGTCACCCCCAAGGGAGCTTGTGTACCAGTCCTGATTTGTTTCCTCCATCCCTGCTAATCCTAACCACCCAGAGTAGGAGTTCCCACCAGGGAGAAGGGAATTAGATTTTATCAAGGAGGATAATCCATTTAAGTACAGCACTTCTCAGTAAGGAGGCTCAGCGCTTTCCCCAGCCAGCAGCCCCGCTCTCCGCACAGCCCCCCTTGCCGCATGTGCCTGGCAGGCAGAGGTGGGTCCCATTCCTCAGGAGCACCACGCTGCCGGAGCTGAGCGGATTGGAGAAGCAGCAGCTTCCTCCAGGTCTTGCTTTAGAGCTGCTTTATTCCCCAACAGATTGAAGTCACCTGGGGACTTGCTCCAGGAGCAGCTGATCCCAGGGAAGCTGCAACAGCTCTTCCCCCTCTCTGATGGCCCACGAGTTAAACAGGGTTGGCTCAAAACTTGGTCGAGCAGGACTCCCTGCACATTGCTGCCCCGTTTGAAGGCACAGCAACGTGCTGCTGCCATCAGGGGATGTGCACAAGCCCATCTATACCTCCCGCTGTCCCTTCTGGCTGCAAGGGGACAGCCCTCTCAAAGTGCCACCACAAAGCCGAACACCAGATAAGAAATGGACTCACCTCACTGCGCCGTGCTCCGTCGGCTTTACTTGCCTGGGGGAGCTTCGGTGGCTCCAGAGCCCCGGTGACACCGGTCCTGCTGGAGTCACTGGTGGGTGGGATGCCGAGGACAGCCCGGGAGCAGCTGACAAAGCCCCTTTGAGCTGCGAGTCACCACCGAGCCAGACCCCAGGGTGCCGCCCGCTTTGGTAAACCAAAAAGTTACACAAACATGAGCTCCCTGTTATCCAGCTCCCAAAAGTAATTTCAGAGAAAAAAACAGTCCAAAAAGCCAATTTTAGAAAGTACCAGTTTATTTGAGAGGGAAAAAAAAAAATAAAATTAGTAACAGCGGAAAATCCCCAGGAGCAATTACACAAGAGAATCTAAATATCCCGAGCAGCAGACACCGCTCCTGCCCTCCTGGTAGGGCTGGCCACGGGCAGCAACATCCTCCCTCTCCTTCCCAGTCAACAGTGACCTCTGTGCAGATTTTAGAGCCTCACAGAGCCCACAGTTTCCCCGAACACACTTGTATGGGGACCAAGAAAGTGAGTCAACCTGGAGGAGGACCCTTGGGAGAAGTCCTCCCGCACCAATGTCTCAATTCGCGGCTCCCCTGCCATCTCCCCTTCGCCTGTCTAGCTCCGAAAAGCGGCTGCCACCAGCTGAAGCTGAATTTCTTTGTTCTATCACCTTTATGAATTTGGCCTCAAGACTACAACAAAGGCTCAGTAGGGAGGCTTCAGGAGCCGACGGGATTTCCAAACAGCCTTTGGAACAGTCTGGGTTTGTGCTGCCTACTCGGTCAAACAGCTTAGGGACCCACACTCGGATTTTGTGTTAAACCCGAGCAGACGCAGAGAGCTGCAGTAAGACACAACTTGTACGAAGCGGCTCTGTAACACCATCGTGGAACAGAGGCATCGGACACACGTCACCCTCCACTCTGGGAGCACTGGGGCCTGGCTCTCAGCAGGGGCAGGAGCTATGTTCACGACATATGAAGACAGACCCACTGCAGGTTCCGCACCAGCCGTCTGTGGAAGCCCAGCGCTCCCAGTTCGCAGCACTCGCAGCCCCCAGCCAGCAGGGCAGGTCCTCACCCCACACCGCAGGGACCCCACAGCACAGCCAGCCCCCAAAACAGAGCGGTACCTTCTCCATACTGCAAACGCCCAACCTTGCCTCAAAAACCCGCCCCAGAACAGCGATGGGGAGCTCTGCTCCACCCCAGAGGGTCAAACCTGGCCCACCCCAGACCCAAAGGTGCATCCACCACAGCCGGGACTCTGAGCCCCGGGCTCTGCACAAACCCCCTGTGCTCCAGACGAGATGTCGGACAAACAGCAGCAAACACGAGACCAAGCCTCTCGCACACGGTAAGGCTGCCAAAGAATTAACTCCAGCCTTTTCACTCTTAACTGTATATTTCTCAGTAAAATATATAATATATAGCTCTATAGGACTGATTATAATATATTACAGGCTAGAAAGACTCTCGTCTTTTCCCTACTGCAATTATATTATGAATCCGATTTTGCATACAGATTAATCCTAGAAGTTATTGCCTTGAATTTATAATTAAAACTCACAGAATAAAGCTTAAATAGTTTTCACAGACTCATTATATTAGTGTTTTACATAAAAAGGATAAAAAGTTACCAAATGAGAACAGCCATTTCAGAAACTATAAATAATTCTATTTTTAAAAAAATCAAATGCTAAAAAAAGTTATGGGAAAACCATAAATATCTTTACCCTCTACAGTAGCTGCTATAGAACTAAAAGAAACCTGTAACACACTGTAGCTAACTCTGCTTCAGTTCAGAATATGAATCATACAAAACAACGTCCCTAGAGAAATGCCCAGCCAAAGGAAACACAAAGGGATTGAAAAAATAAATCTGAGGAAATTAAAAAAGTAATTTTTTTTTATTATTTCAAAACAATTTCTACAAACTTTATATAAACATTAGGCTATTTTCTTTAAAATTTTGTTATTAAAAAAATCCTACAAGCAATCTTTTAAAAAAAAAAAAAAGGTAGGAGACTGAAGGCAAGGAAGGGGTGTTGTCATAGCCAAACAAAACTGGCTGTCCTGATTTCATGGATTAATGACCCTTGCCTGGGGCCGACAGGAAGAGACAGAAATCTCCTGGGGAAGACATTCCCATAGGCCCTTTATGGCATTCAGGGATTTCGAGCCCCTATAGGCCCTTTTACTCCCTGATAAGGCAACATTATCTGTAGTGTAAGAGATTCATAAATAGTTCTCCACAAAAATGCTTCACATCAACAGCCCGCTGGAACACATCTATTAGCGAGGTTTATAAAAAAAGCCATCTTCTACAGAAGCAGCCAATCTGAGCACGGCACACGGGATGCAAACACATGGTGTTTGCCTCCATACAGTCTGTTTTGTGTTTACATACCCTCTATAAAACCAAGCAGAAAATTTGGCATCTTTATTATCTTTACACTAGCTTTAGAAGAAAAATACACTGAGGTTTGGTTTTGTTTTGTTTTTTTCAGACTCTTTGTATTTCATTGGGCCCTTGTTAGCTGAGCAGGATGGGAAGGGTCACGTAGGAAGTTTGTTTTTTCTCAAAAGTCGCTTTGAAATTCAATCCAAAAAGAGCATTTGTTCAGCACATCTCATCTGAGGGCACAGTGTTTCCATACAGTTAGTTTGTCCCTTGATGGGCACAAGGTGCTGCTGAGCTTTAAGCATAGAACTCATTTGTAGGAGCTTTCTTGTAGATGGGTTTCTTCCCAAGGTCGTAACTGCCTTCATCCTTTTTCTTCATGCGGTAGACGAGGAGAAGGATCAGGAAGACAGCAAATAAGAGGCCCACTGCCCCTCCGGCAATGAGAGCTGGCGGGGGGGAAAGAAAATGGATTAAGTTTAAACTCCTGGATGACTCCAAACCATCAGCTACATCTCAAAACCTGCTTCAAGAGTACCAGCCCCAGAACTGCCCCCAGAGCCAGCGCTGTCCTCGTGCCTGTCACTGTACGTGCCGGCATTTTCAGCAACAGGTGTTATTGGAAAAGGCCAGAAATCGCTTTTTATCCAACCATAGAATAATCACATGTTCCACATTAACCAGCTTGTGTTAATATTCCAGCTTAGTGGAAGAAAGAAGTTTTGATAAAAGGACATCCTCCTTGCACGAGGACAAAGCAAAACAAGACGAAAAACAAAACAATAAAAAAGAAAAATAACAAAACCACTCCACCACAACACACAGTGTCAACACCGGGAAAATGGTCCAGCTCTGATTTGAATGGTTCATTAACCGCCTGCTGGAAGGACGACTACGGAGCAGCAAGATGTGCTGAGGTTTGTACTCGCACCACCAGGCCAAGTGCGTGATGAAGTGTGCCCTGAGACAGACCTGTTCCATGCGCTGGGGGGAAGCCACCCACTGGGTTTTGCTCTAGACAGAGGTACTTAAATTCACACCAGTTGAGCAGGTGTTCAGATCCCTTAGAGGAACCGTCTGGCTCCTGGCAAGGCTCAGGAAAGGCAGGACTTGAGCAGAGGTTAGAAGAAAAATGCCTTCGTCTGATATGAAAGTCTGCGATGTCATTGGTGTATGGCTAGATATGCCTCTCACTGAGGTAGTATCTGGGTGCAGAGCAGCTGCCACATGAGTCGTGTGGCACTTATGCCAACAGTCAGCTGGAGGGCTCAAAAACAAGCTCTTTACCCCAGAAACACAGCAGTAGCCTCCTCTTCTGGTCAAGGACTAGAAGGCAAAAGCGACCGTGCTACAGGTAGTCACAGAGGTAACACATCTCACTCCCCTTGTCAGCAGGAACTGCTCCCCAGAAAAAGCAGGGAACAAGAGAAGCCTTTTTGATTTACAGCATTAATGATTTCTCAGGACAAGGTGGAATATTACCTGTAAGGACTTCCGTTCTTTCAAAGATGCTGCTGCTGGCTGTGCTTGCCATGGAGATCTTGTTGGACAGGTCCTCTTCGACAGGTGCGGCTTTGTCTGGAATGATTTCGTTGTCCACCAGTGTGTTTTTCTTCTCACCTTCAATCTTTCTCTCAGTATCTCCAGGGATATAGTTGTCAGATATCTACAGAACACAGACACACCACACCCATCAGTAAGCAGCACCCAGCCTACCTACAATTGAAAATAGGAGGGTGTGCAGTGAAAAGAAAGTTTGTTTAGTGCATTACGAGTGTGCTGTTCTTGCAGGTAGATTCATCTTGACACCACATCTTGAGGGGAAAGGGTATTCAGAAAGTGTCACAGACAGAGCAGAGTAGCTACGTGTTGCTTAAAACATGCAGAGCCAATACCTACCAGAGGAGTATCCACGGTAGTCAGATAAACGGCATCTTCAGAGTCTGAGAAGTCTGCAGAGAGGGAGAGGAAATAAATAACATTTCAAAACAGGACAGGACACTTAATTTTTCCTCTCGTTACATGCCATTTTTCCAGAATTCAGACACTTCCTGCACCAGCAGCAACTGCAGACAAACTAGGACTCTTGTTCTCTGCTGACTACAATTGATTAGTACTTTCACCACTTAATGGCTTTGATTGCACAAGACCATGAGACGTAATCTTCACACTTCTCCTATGGGAGGGATCTTCAGCTGGATCCATCGGCTCCTGCCGCAGCTGATCGGGTGTTGCCCTGCAGAGCAGGTCTGCTATAGCTTGCTATGGTAATGCCAATGGAGGGCAACGCTCTCAACACCCATCCCTAAAGGATGGTTCACCAACCCTCTCGTTACCAGATCTGCCCAAACATGTCAGGCACCGATTTCAGCACTTGTTCTTTCCCTTTTAGAGAACAAATGTTCACGTAAAGGGGACACTGAGCTACAGAAACTGGTTTGGGCAGGGAGCTTTGCATGTCACTGAGTTCACATGAACACCATTTAGTCCTTTACCTTGTTTGGCTTCAGCTGAGACACTACCTTTTAGCCTCATAACACTGCCTCAACAATAGATTATTTTTTTATTACTATTTTTATGTTTTTCAGAAGTTCTTTGGAGTTCAACAGGAAGGAGATCCAGCCAGTGCCATGCCTCTTCACTTGCAGCAAGACAAGCTTGGCTGGGCTCCATCTGTCCTCCCCAAGTGATTCAACATCACAGTACAACCACTTTCTCTGTTCTTATCTGTGGGTGCCTACGATTCATAAGGCTTTCTCATCTCCACCTGACACTGCAGTTCCCTCTGGAGCTCTGGATGTGCACTTAACCCATCACTCGTGTCTGCTGGTGCTGGAAAAAATTTCACAGCATCGACTGATGGAGATCTATTTCCCTCCTTCCTCGCTTACCTCCAGAACCCGATGCATCATCTATTTCTAACCCGTCGGAAGTCAAGTGAGGCCTGAATCCGCCAATGTCTTCATCGTCTGGCAAGTCTCCGGAGGCAGGGTAGTCAAGCCATCGGGCATCCATGGTCTCGGTTTCTCTCACCTGACAACAGGGGTGGAGAAGTGTTAAGTATCAGGCAGCTCCTCAGAAGCATTTCACAAAAGGTCAGGAGTTCAGAGCCTCTGCTGAGCACATCACTTCCATCAGAAGAACATTAAATGCTGAACTTCCTCTCCACCAAAAGCATTATCTTCATCACACTGGAAATAGCTGAATTCCCCTAGAATTTCTCAGAACAGACGTGAGAGCCAGCCCGGGAGGGGAATTTCCTGAGGGCTATAGATTCAGGAGGTTCACTTTAACCCACAGGGTGAAAATAACACAACAGGATCTTGGTCAGGAGTTTGTAGCAAAAACATTTGGAAAAGCAATACCTTCAGTTTTTGATAAGGAAGGATTTGGAAGGACTTGCTATTCCCAGAGGAAAAAGCCTGGCACCTTTAGGTCAGTTTTTTGCATAGCACTGCAGCCTCACACCAAGACAACTCATTGCTTCTTGTATCGGAACCTATTTCATCACCCAAGGGTTAAAACCTGGTCTGTCAGTTCAGCTGAATAGCAGTGCAATATAGTGTGAAGTTCAAGAGCACTTGCTATCAGGAATGATTTGCCTGCAGGAAGAGCTTCCCCTGCCTCACCTTTTAAAATGTGAGTAAACAAACAAGTCTGTAAAACAAAGTCCTGGATCCCCCACCCCAATGACTGCAGCTACAGACACGTTAGCAAGAGCAGGAGAACCTTTCAAAGAACCAGCTGTTTGGCCACAATGGCAATTCACACACCAGAGCCCATTTGCACTTGGACCTTCAAGGAGCCACAAGCGCAAACCTCCTGCCCTCACTGGGGTTCTGCAATTTCCCCAGAACTATTTCTGCTCGCCAGAGCCCTGGGGCCAGCCCCGGTGCGGGTACCGCAGGTATGAGCTCTCGGGTTGCTCAACACCAGCCCACAGATTCCAGCAGCTCCGGATACTTCCACAGCCATGAAGTCATTGCCATGGTGGGGGACTCTGCCCCTTCCCCTACAGCACAATGCAGATGGGTGGGTCCCACAGCCAGGGGCTAAGCTGCCAATGTTTTTTCATGCTGTCCACACAAAAAGACTGGGAAGCCTTTCTGAAGGTTTACCTACCCCAGAGAGCACTTTTTAAACATCCCTTTACTTCATAGTCCTGCACATCCAAGGGCTCTTCTGACTGTACAGATTTACCACGAGCCACAGCCTCACAGCGGGTGAAGAGCAGAGGGCGGTAGGGACAGTCACAGCTGGGTGGCATCACCCTAGCACTTGCTGCTTCCTCAGGGCAGTGGTGAGACCCTGAGCGGCTGGGATCACCTTCCTCCTCACCTGGCCACGCTTGGCCCGTCCCACAGCCCAGCACGACACCTGACAAATGACATCCGCTATCGATCGCGCTACCCAAGGCCAACAATGAGCCACAAGCCGTGTGTCAGCTTCCTCTGCCCACAGCCACAGCCCTGCTCCCAGCCCATTAGCCTGCTGGTTTTGCCAGGAACGAGGCCTTGTGGTCAGGACAAGATGTTTCTCATTTTGCATAAGGAGCAGTGGCTACTAGATGTGCTTTTCATCAGCTTATTGAGGCATCTTTGGTTTCCCCAGAGACTCCATGGGAGGATAACCAAATGAACAGCCCGGAGGGCACGAAGGGCTGCGGCCAGCTCTCCTCCAGACCCCCTGTCTCCTCTCTGCCCAGCCTGGCACGAGGCGATGGGGCTGGGGAGGAAGGCCAGCTGGGAAGAAATCCCCCTCCCGGCCTGGAACCGGGCATTCCTAATGTTATGGATCACTCGCTCCAAGGCAAATTCATTTCAAGGTACATGAAACCCAGCCAAAGTCAGACCTGCAGTGGAAGCCGCTGCCAGAATCACAGAATCACAGAATCACAGAATCACAGAATCACAGAATGTTAGGGATTGGAAGGGACCTCAAAGGATCATCTAGTCCAATCCCCCTGCCGAAGCAGGACACCTAGGTGAGGTTACACAGGAAGGCGTCCAGGCGGGTTTTGAATGTCTCCAGAGAAGGAGACTCCACGACCTCC
>VWYH01007913.1:28229-46765 GCA_013399365.1 Pampusana beccarii
GCTTTCCTCCAGTCCTCAGGCACCTCTCCCGTTTCCCAAGACTTGGCAAAGATGATGGAAAGTGGTCCAGCAATGACTTCAGCCAGCTCCCTCAGCACCCTCGGGTGCATCCCATCTGGACCCATGGATTTATGGATGTCCAGGTTGCTTAATTGGTTTCTAACCCATTCCTCATCAACTAAGGAAGCCAGCAGCAGTACTGTTCCCACGAGAGCTCCTGGCCATTTCATCCAGGGGCAGGAAGAGCCCGATTCCCGTCGTCCCGGCCTGGGGAGCACGTTTGCTGCAGATCTGCAAAACCGGCTGCTGTGCCAGGGCAGATCCATGTTGGCGAGAGCGCTGCGCCGCACCCCTCTGCCAGCTCATGTCCTACCTCGTCATGAATCACAGCCAGCTAATGTCCTAACAAGGGTGGCTCAAGAAAACCCACATTCAGGCCACCAAGTGGCTGGACAGCAGGCTGGCCTTATCAGATCAGCCCAGCCGTGAGCAAAGCGGTGGCAGACGGCCACCGTGATTAGTACGTGCTGCGGAACGCAGCAGGTTTGGCTATCAGAAAATCCTGTTCAAATCAGGACAGACAGTGTTTACAACCCAGAGAACCTAACAAGGAAACCACTGACTCACCAGCGTAAATAAGATTATATGGGAGCGTTCCCTGAAGTCACTCCTCATCATCCCCTTAAGCAAGGACAGGGAAGTTCCTGGAAGCCACAAGAACTTCTCAAATGGTACAGGAAACTCTTCTTGTGGGCATTGAGCCTTATTTTACAGATTGATCTGCCAGGGACGTCAGAGGGCTGCTGGGCACCTCCAGCTTTCAGGACATGCTCTCCTAGAGATCAGGCTCCTCCTGGGAGCCAGGGCACAGGCAGCCTGTGAAGAGTTAACACGGGAGAGCTGTGCTCACAGAGCAGGTCTGGAGCAGGCACATTCCTCACATGCACACCTGCGAGAGGGCACACACAGGCACTTGCACACATTTAAAGGCAAGGGCTGTGGGCTTCCCAAGTGTTACATAAAGACGTCCCTGGAGAACTGCTGAAAAAGTGCATCCCTTTCCAGAAGGATGAAGAAGGTGCCCGCGTTTCCTCTCGCTGGCTGGCTGCAGCCGAGAGGAAAAAGCCGAAAAGCTGGGAGCCTGCAGGACGGGGCCAGAGCTTGCCAAGTCGTCTCTGGCCACATTCAGCTTAACACCTTCTGCACCGGCGCTGCTGGGAGCTGCTTTCCACCACCTGTTTCCACCACTGGAGCTGGGCCAGGGACTCACTGGAGCGTCGGACTGGGCGGCTGCACAGCCCCACCTCGCCCCAGCAGCTGAAGCCGAGCCTTACTATTAATATGCTCCTCTCCAGGAGGGGTCTGTCCAGAAATCAACCTCTTCTGCAGGGGTCTAGTTCCAGCATTTCTTCCTCATGTTAAGCAGCTTTATCCCCAGTAAGCACCAAGGGGGATTAACCAGCCTGCTGGGGAGCAGCAGCTTTTGCTGCCTGCCAGTGGCAAAAAAAAAAAAAATAAATTAAAAAAAAAAAAAGAAAAAGAGTTTATTCCCCGTCAGACAACCAGCACGTCAGGCACGTGAACTATGAGCGTCATTCCCGGAAAAGCTGGGCACAGAGGTCTCATGTTTGAGCCCGAGACAGGCTGCACTACTGGATAAAGCCAGACACTGTTTGCTCAGCTCAGGCACAGGAATTACAGCCCTGGCACCCCAGGCAGGGCTGGCAGCCTTGCTGTGCTCCAGCCCCAGCACACCCTGCTCCATTTTGTGCTCCCGGGACCTTCGTTTAGAGCCCCAGCATAGAACTAGCTGCTTCTCAGAGCAAGAACATCTATCTATTGAGGCAGCGATCAAAGTTTATGTCAAACGTGTGAATTTCCCCAGCCGCTGGCTAGTTCTGGGAAATAACAAACCCAGGCAGCTCGCCCGCCCCAGCCCACACATCCTCACCACAACCTTTGCAAACCCCTTCAAAAAAACCCAAATGATGTTTTGGGGCAGAGACAAAGTTTTCCAGACATGGAACTGGCTTTTATGGTTGGCCCTTGTCTCTGATCAAACACATTGGAGTTCATTAAAAGCTTCTTTGAAGGGTCAGAGCCAGCAAGCTGCAAAGGGACCTGCAGAGACTCAGGCATCTCTTTATCAAGTTTATAACTTTGGCACAGAAACCCAGCGCTGGCTGCTGCGGCTCCCTCCCCAGCACTGTGTACACAAGTCTAGGAGTAAACAGGAGCAAGGTGAAAGTCAGCCTTCCCTAGACAAAGGCACATGGAGCTGGGCCAGCCTGGGAGGTGGCACAAGAGGGGGCAAAGGTGAAGACCTGTTAACTCTTTGTAGCCTGCGGGGCCAGAGAAACCCAAGTGGCTCCTGGTGGTTTTGTCAGGCGCTCTGCACAAGGGGACAGTTGTATGGATCACCTCGTGAGCAGTGTTGCACATAACATCTTTCCCAGACCTGTGCTGTCATGGGCAGATGTCGCCTTATGCCACCACAATGCACATCCAGACCAATTTCACAAGAAAAGGCTCCTGGACAACATGAGCAGCTGCCTGCACGGCCCAGCCTCAGAGCCTGGTTATAGAGAGATCATTCTTGCAAAGCCACCAGCCCAGCCCTCGTGCTGCCCTGCATCACAGCCCAGAGAGCACTGAATCCAACCGGGCCTTTCCAGTGCAGGGATGCAAAGCTCTGTAAACCACCGAGCCCCAGAGGGGGGATTTCCGTACAGTTCACTTCCACCCAGCTCTTGCAGGAGCACACAAACCAGGAAGGTTCTAAAGCTCACGCAAAGTGAGCAAAGGAGCAGGGAGTAGGAGCTGAGCTCATCCCCTTGAAGAACGTCAGCCCCCCCAAATTGGGAGAGCGGAGGAGCCAGCAGTGCTGGGAATGGGGTGAGCCCAGCGAACAGAGCTGACCTCCAAGGGAAGATGTAACAGGCACAGACAGCTCTGTCTTCCCTTCTTAATAACCCTTAAAAGAAAGTCATTGTAAGTGACATGAGCTTCCGGCAGAGGCAGCTCCTGCCAGACTAGGAAGGGAAGGGTCTGTGTTTGCCCCCAAACCACCCTTTACTCCCACCGAGCTCCAGCTCCATGGAGGGGAAAAAGAATGCAAAATACAAAACCCACTTTTGTCCTGAGAGCAAAGCAAATATCGATATTTCAATCTAGGTCACACCTAACCCCTTCAACACATCAGCTATGGTAACACATCCACTTGTGCTAACTCCCCATGCCCATGCGTGGAGGGCAACATCTTAACTCCCGTCCCTGGTCAGTCTGTCCCACATAATTCCCAGCACACCCGCCCGCACCGGCCTCTGTGCCAAGGGACAGCAGTTAATCAGCTTCCATCCAGGCACATGTGTGTGTTTAGTTGCACAACAGGCTCACCCTGAGGCTTCCAGACATGGTTAAATACCACTGTACCTTTGCTCAACACCTTCCAAGCAGTCCCAGAGCAGGACCACAGGCACAGTGGCTTTGAACAAGGCCAGCCTTGCCCGACTTCCCTGACAGCCACTGTACAGGTGACTCTCCCATCACTGAGCTGCAAAGGTACATTGGTAACACCTCGGAGGACTAAGTGGGAATTGGGGACAGAAGCACAGACCAGGGCTTGCAGGCAGCTCCTGGCTGGCAGGCAGAGAGAGCACCACATCTCCAGAACCCCAGGACCAGCTATGGCATGCTATCTCTTCATGCCTCTTACCAAAGAGGGAAAAAAAATACTTCTTTTTTTCTAATTGTGCTTAGTAACACAGGCAAGGAACAGGGTCTTGCTTAATAAGACAGAGCAAGAGCAACCTGCAGGCTGATGAACTGTTCAGCTGGTAAAAGCATCACTCATTCAAGGTGACTTAGGAGCAGCATCCCCAGTGCCTGTCCAACCAGGTATCCATCTCCCCGTGGCCACAGAACCGGTCCTGCGCGCTCAGACGGGGCAGGCGCAGGAAGGCAGGTCCAGCACTGCCCCAGCCGGGTCACCCCTCCTCACCCCGTGCGATTCTTTAAGCTGTGCCGTCCCAAGCAGCTCTCCTGGGGGCTCATGCGGCAGCAGAGGCATAATCCCCGTGACAATGACACCGTAATCCCGGGCCCTGGAGAGCGACTCGCTGTCACGGGTGCCTCCTCTGCAGCAGGGATGAATCGTCCCAGGCTCTGCTTGCCAAAAATAGGCTTTCCTGCTCTTACAAAGTCAAACCTCAGCTACCTTTTAACTCACGTGCATTTGCTTACACTCAGCCCGCTCTCTCCAGACCACACCGCATGTGTGTGCCTTCCAGGCCGTGCTCTAGAAGGGAGCAGGAGGTCGGAGAGATTACAAAGGAATGAATTCTTGTTTAACTACTCTTGCCTGATTATCAACCAAGAGCAAAGCCATAAAGATCGAGCCCTTTGCCAGACAGGCACACGCTGGGATCTGTTTACTGCAACGGTGGCAAAATAGTTGCCCTAAATACTCAGTGCCCAGCTCCAGAGACCTATGGAGAACAAGAGGGAAAGGAGATGACTGCATGTCCCTCCAGCCCTGCAGATAAAGCTCAGCAGGCAGTTGCAGATGGCTGTGTGTCAATCACTTGCCCTGAAGCAAATAAAGATAAGGTTCAGGAGGGGAAAGCAGGAGCTCTCATGTGACTCAGGAGAAAAACAATTACAGCAGAGCCATTTTGTGCCCCTGAAAGATTCTCCTGATCACAGGCAGTGATACACACCTAGTCCATAAAGGGATTATATTTTTTATAGTATTTACAAACCTGATCATAGGTATTTCACACACTTCGCTACCCAGGGCTCAGTTCAGAAGTCAGAGAAATCTATTCAGGGTTAAAAAAGGAATTAAGTTCTTCCAGTTCACAGCTCACCCTGGGTTGCCCTGTTCTATACCAGGGGGCTCCTACTGCATCCTTGCCTATGGAAGAAAACAAAAAAGGATATAAAGGCCCCAGCAAAGCAGCTTTTCCATCAAGGATGATTTCTCATGCTGACAGTTGGGATATTTCACCTATCATATTTCCCCCCACACCAGGGAGAGGCCTGACCTCACTGCCCTTTCCTAGAATACAGCTACACCCCAGTATTTCCCTGGACACACACACAAGCAGAATTTCCCCTTGGCAAGAAATGCGTGACATGCATTTTCGGGATATTTATGCTACCTCATGCCTGAGTGTTAGCAAAATCAAGCCAGACAGACACCCAGCTTCAAAGGGTGCCTTTCCTAGCTGGCTCACCATGCAGCTAATCTCAGCTTGTTTGTACAGCCAAGATTCCCAATGCTGCACCCTACAAACGCTTCCCCTCCCACAATCCATTTTAATCTAATCAGAAGTAGTAGCCCAAAGATTTAGGCTTAGCCCAAGCAGCTGAGCTCTGCCAGCACAGTTATGCTATTTAGAGTTTTGCACATTTGGCAAAGCTACCAGCAAAAAATCGTAGCAGAGGAAGTTATCAGCATGAAAGCACTTGAGAGGGAGTATCCGTGCCACTCCACTATCAGGCGATATCCATGTAAGCATTTATACAAACAAACATTTCAACAGCAGGGATTTTCCTAGTTAGCTCCAGCAGCAGAGGCTGGGGTTTTGGTGCGGAGGGGTGTTTTGTTTTTTAACAGAGACATTCCCGGCTTACGCAGAGGTTGCCTTGGCTTGGGCCCAGAGAGCAGCAGACACAGCCTGTGTGCTATTAGGAACAACGCAGCTGTACTTCGGGAAACCTGTCACTCCTGGGAGCGTTTTCCTCTCTTGGAGAGCTCTGGAGGCCCAGCCAGGCTTCCTCCCCTCTCCAAGGCAGGGATCAGCCACTGGCAGCAGCTTCCCAGCCCTCCCTGACAACATCTCTGCAACCTCCCTGTCACAGCCAGGAGCAGAAGGGCCAGGCTCTTGTTTTGGTCACTCCTTCCCTGGCTTTGCCAAGCCTGCGCTCAGCTGGACCAGCAAGTCGTTTAGTAACCAACGCGCAGGACCAGCTCCTTACGCTCAGCCTCAGGAAATTACGAATTAGGGCCAAGAACAGCCCGCACATAAACAGTCTCCTGCAAGATCCTGGCTCCAGAGACTGCTCCACTGCACACTGTGGATTTGTAATAAATATTTATCTCACGGAGGAACAGAGTCTTCCAAAGGAAAAGCTCCTGACATCAGCAAGGACTATATTTCCATCTGGGGGAGAGACCGCTTCCCTGCTTTTAAAGGGGGACATCAGCCCACACAAGAAGTTTCTGCCACCCTCCTAGCACCACACTAGCCAGGATCTGTCCCCCCACCCATGGGTGCTGCTCCTGTCCAGGCCAGCGCAGCAGCACTCCATCGCACCAGGCACCCTCCTTCCAGCCACCCAGACTTGTGGCTACTGGGCCATACCACCCATTCGGGTGCAAGTCCAGGCAGGCACTTTCCGAGCCACTAATGCACATTAGCACTTCTTTTTATTGCTATAGTTTGACTGTAAAGGCAGCTAAAGGGCAGGAGGCAGCGCGGTAAACAGGGCAAGGCCACCACCCTCTCTATTCCAGTTTCACAGCAGACAGCAGCAATTTCAGCTGTACTGAGAGACACCTTTTTCCCTTCAGCAGCTAAGGCAGAGCAGCACCAGAAGAGAGAAATCCTTCCCACAGCAGGCTTTGCTTTCCCTGACAAAATGCCATTTGCTTAAGCAAAAAGAACCCTTGTTTTTGCTTAATGTGACACTATCCGCTTGGGTAACAGTGCTACGGGTCTCCCAGTCTCCTTCCCACCCCAAGGAGTGTCTCTCTTGAGATTTTAATTAACTGCTTTGATTTTTAAGTATCCCAATAATTTGTCTAACAAGAGCCACTTTGCATTTTATAAGAGTCATCTCAGCCTCAAAGGATTTAAGGATAAAATCTACAAGAGCGTATATTTCCAGCAAATTTTACAAGTGTATTTTTCATGTTAGCCAGCCTTCAGAAACCGAGAGGGACGCAGCTACATCTTGCGTGTTTTCCCCTCCTACGCTGACATTTTCTCCAGGCTCAGGATTAAGTATTTAACCCCGTCTTTTGAGACTTTCCGCTCCTTCAGCTTCAGCTCGCTTTGAACGCTTTCACTCATTTCAGATAATAATGCCGCTTTCCCCTCTGCCCCGTGCAACTCTCGTTTCCAGCTGTATCTGTCTGAAAACACAACAACCACGGAGCTGCCAGAGCAAGCTGGTGGCTGCTCAAGACAAGGCCGTTTTCTGATACGCCTTTGCCAACGCCAGCTCAGCCACGGGCTGCAATCACATGTCAGAGCCCGATAGCTTTTTGCCCACCGTAGCCACAACCTGAGGCAGATTAGACGAGAGGCAGCAGCGAAGGCAGCCGGTGTCCAGGGCAGCACAGACCGTCTGCCAAATAGCGTTAGTTTTGCTTGTCACCCCTTTTCTAACCCCATGAGATCCACCTCTACGCTGCAGCACGTCGGAAGTCTGAGTCATCGCTTTGGGTAAGGGGCCAGGGACGTTACTCAGAGGGCGACAGCAGAATTTCTGGGAGCTGCGAGGCCAGGAAAGTGCCAGAAACCCTGAGTCAGATGTGACTGCTGTGAGCCGGGGCTGGCGGTGACACACAGCAGAGCTGGGCAGAGGCAGCAGCAGTCACTGGACAACCATTCAGGAGCACGTTTAAAGATGAAAAAAATAGCCTGAACAAACCTAGAAGTGCAGCCCTAACAGCTCATTAACGTAGGATCTTTTATAGCCCCTCAGAGCAGAAGCTTATTACAAGTTAAACTCTAACTAGGCTGCCCTGTCTATTCAGAACCACCAAGCCCAGTCTCATCACAAGAGTCTCGTTCTAGTGCAAATCACCTGAATCCTTAATCTGAAGCGTTTGCATTCCACCAAGACTCAAACGAACAGCCACACATGCTCCGGTCTGCACAGGGTTTGTCCCCACCGGTTTCATACTGCTTCAACGACATTACCTGCTGGTTTGAGGCTGCAAAAGCAGCACAACCCCGCTGCTGTGACAGGGTGTAAGGGAACAAGCTGTATGGAGTGGAGGGCGAGAATGCAGCTGCAAAGATCTAAGAGCAGCCCGAAGAGGACAAATGTTAAGAGCAAGTGTTCTGAAGGATGGATGCTCCGCTTTGTCTAGCCGACGTGATAGCTGGGGAGTTCTGCGGGACTGCAAGCCACAATAACTTAATCAAGTTATTTTAGGAGTCAATTTAAGTCACTTACATTGCAGACCGCAGAACCACAGTACCACGCTTCTCTTGGTGGTACGGTCACTATCACCAAATTAAAAAAAAAAAAAATAGTTGCTTTTAAAGACAAAGCCCATCAATCCATCATCTAAGTGCGAACAACGTAACACACACTAAGTGGAACACAACCCGGTGTTAACTTACAGCCAGCCAAGTGGATTCAAGCGGCCAGCACATTTTCAATGGCGCGTTTACCATCACCGGGAGCTGGAGCGAAGGGGAAAGCAGCTGCGGGAGCTGTGCTGTGGTCTGTATGCCCAGCAGCCAGCCAGGCTCCCTCCTCCCCATCGTCACCCTGAAAGTCCAGTTAGCTGCTTCCAGCTTGTGGTGGAAGTGGGACAGGAGCATATCAAGAAGGCAGTAACCCGCCACAGGAAAACCTGGGCAAGGTCACATTAGGCTCCACTTCAGGCATTTGAGAGCAGCAAACAGCGTCCCCACCCCAGCCATTCTGACACCTTAAGGCAACAGTAAAGCCATTAACAGAAGCTTGGAGGGGAGAGGGGAAGACAACACGGAAAAAACATTTCCACTGTTGTTGGACTGGGTAAAGGCCTTTGCGGGGACTCAAATGCCAAGGACTTGGGACAGAACAACAGGAGGGGCAGCAAGAAGCAATTGTGTTGGCCTTGACTTCCTAGAGCGAATGAGTCTCTGGTATCATGACTCCTAAAAGTCCCAATTTCAGGCCCCGATTTGCCTCTTGTGTAAGCTGTTTGGAAAATTCTGAACCACAAGAAAGTGCTCTCCAACATGAGAGCTGGCAGGATTTAGGATAGATGAGACCTGGGCAGCAGAACCATTTCCCTGACTGTGCCCCAAGCACAAGGGGGCAACTGCTCCCACCCCCAGGGTATTTCCACCTCTCATACAGACAAGGTGCTGGGCTGCAAAGGAACCCCTGAACTCCCACCCCCTGAGCTGTGCATGCAGTTCAACAAGGTACAAGGTTCTAGAGAGGCTATTCCTTTCTATACGTTACAGGCATTTCACACCAACAGCCGCCTACCAGAAGCCATGGGCTCCTTCCCTTCAGGACTAAGGGACGTCGCCTTAAGACTTCATCATTTTGCTGCTTTGTGTTTTAGAGAAGCCAAAGCAAAGCCAGGATTTGCTCTGCACATTCAGCTGCCCTGTGAGTTTTCCAAGTCAGAAGGTAAAATGAAGTAAAATGTGCAGATAGCAATGTCTTGATTTGATTGGGAGGGACAGATGAGAAACTGGGCAAAGAGCAGAAAGAACAGGCCTCGGGGATCAATGGCAGCAGGACAAGCCAAACCGGTTTTAACATTAATAATGCTGCACTACTTTCCAAACATAGCTATCATCAACAAGACAGCAGCTTTGCCAATCAGGAGGCCTCCAAGCGTGATTGCTTTAAACCAGCAAACAGAGCCCACAAACAGCAGGAAGCCTCCCCCCCTCTCCCTGAGCAATCAATCCTCTGCCAGCAGCATCTTGGGTTGGATTTCTGCTTGTCCACGCTGCTGGACACACACACACACACACACGATGTGGTGCTGTACAGAGACTTTTTCTGCTCACTTCAAGGCAGGAAAGTAGAGCAGCTGTAACGAGCTTGGAGCCCATCAGCACTGGGCCAGCCCTGCAGGGCTCAGGGCACTCGGAGCCCTCCTGCTCAGACATGGGAGCAGCCCCAGCCTGCGGCAGGCAGACACCGCTGCTGCGGGGGATGTCCCTCGCTTCCCTCCCGTGCCGCCACGGGCAATTTTAGATGCCAAAAGCACAGAGATTGCTCAACGATGCTACTCTGCCCAAGCAAGGCAGACCTCACAGCCCCCATCGGCTCCACTGATCCCATGTCTGGGCAGCACTGGTGGCTTTCTGCCCATCCCCAGCTGCTGGCCCCTAAAGCATCTTCTGTGAGACCCCCATCGTCACACGGCACGAGCAGAGGGGAGCACCCTGCCCGCACAGCCTCTGCTTTCTGTAGCACTCAACCAGAGAGGGCCGGGGAGCACCAGAGACGTCAGGGTTCAGCTCCAAGCTCCCCGCACCCCACGGGAACCAGGCGATGTTCTCAGAGCGAGCTGCCGTAACACAACCCACCCACAGCCTCAGCACCGACGTCACGCTTCGGCACTTCAGTAATATTCCCCACCCTCTTACACATCCAAGATTGCTTCACGTGGAGAAATCCCATCTACACCAGAAAGCCATGCAAGGGGAAAGGAGCCAAGGCATTTCTGTTTGTACAGGCTTGGGGAAATATTCAAGCACCGAATCACTCTCAAAATCCATGCTCTTACATAAGCACAAGAAATACAATCCCTGTCTTGTTAAGAAACAGCTACCTGTCTTCACCCTGCCCGCACAGAAAAAAACTAAGAGCCACACGCTGTGCAGCCCTGCACGTTTTGGCAGTGCTATTTAAAAAAAAATAATATGGGAGGAGCGCCAGTAGAACTCTCCCAAACAGTGTGTCATCCTCCTCTCCTCCCCAGCAGCCTGTAACCCAAACAATTTGTTTGGATAAGGCTTTATAGTAGGGCAGTGTTACTTCTCAAGCATACACTCTATCTTAGGTAGCTTAAAAGATATGGACAAATACTTCATCCAAGTTCTATATAAGGATTTACAGAATACATCCGTGCAAAATTTGTTGTCTTTGCAGACCACTCAATTCCCCAGGGACACCAAGTTGCATTTCATACCAAACATGGTCAATGCAACTACCAGATGCTGTCTGCCCCAAAGGTTTGCCCTACTAGTTTGGGCCAGTTCTCAAATGAGCAATTCACGTGCTTAACAGCAAGGATAAAGACACCAGATTAGAGTAAAGTGGATTTGGGCTGGTCAGTCTTAGCAGAGAGTAGCTGACAATTACTACAGATGCTCTCTGTGGGAGTTTCCTACTCTACAAGGAGCAACCCCCCCAACCCCGTGTCCCTATTTGAGAGCAACCAAGCAGCATAGCCTTATCAGTTCTGATCTGCCCACCCAGCCTTCAGTCCAGAAGGAAGCAATGTGGATGATTAAACCTACTTTTGAGAAGTCCTGATCTCCTGCAGTTACCTTAATCTCAGCAGTTCTTTCAGACTAGCAGAGGAATCTGCCCTGACTGCACTATCAGCAAGATGGGGACACACACACAAACAAACAGCAGGGAAGGCAAAATCCTGAAATTTCTGCTTCACCACAAAGATCCCACATGTGCCCAGCTTGATGCATCCAAACTGTTTCACCTCCTTACAAATTTAAGAGACTCTTAAACCCTTCATAGTAGTGCATCATTTTTCACTCCCATGTGGAAGTGAGGAAGGTTTGAAACATATAAAGACAACAGGTACCAGCACAACCAAGCCCAGGTAAGGCTGGAAAGTGCTGTAATGCACTGCACACACCTGACCCAGCCCACACATCCATAATAAAAGAGGGATTCAAGGACTTAAGCCTGTGACCAGCAGCTGGAGATCAAAGCTGTAATGGAGAGCAGTTCATTTCTATCACGTACCCTTGTACCCTGTACAGCTCTAATTCCATCAGCCCTGACCACAGAAGAGAAAGACAAGGTTCACCAGTGCTTAGGGGAAGGGGACCAGTGAGGGGTGGCACAACCACTGGGGAGGGTAGTGACAGGGTGAGGGGTCTACATGGGGCACACTGGGCCAGGACAAAGCTGCTTTGCCATCAAACCGAGGAAGCAGCGTGCAAACCAGGCAGTGGAACCGCAGGAAGGAACGGACCGATTCCCATTAACCCATTTTGCGCTCCCCTTCCCCGGAGAAGGACAAATGGCGGGGGGCAGATCCTGGGGAGCGCAGCGGTGGCTTTAGCCCTCAGGTAACCAGCGAGCGGGCCCCACCACAAGTGCACCCTCAGCACAGCGGGGAGCAGCCGGGTCACCCAGCCCCCGGTCACCCAGCCCCGGCGGAACCCTCTCCCGTCCCAGGGACTCACCGACTCGGCGGCGGCGGGCAGGAGGAGGCCGAGCAGCAGGGCGGCGCGGAGCACGGGCGGGACGCGGGGCAGCGGCATGGCCGGAGCGGGCTGGGCTGNCGCCCCCCGGGAAAGCCCGCGGCCCCGCCCCGCCCCGGGATGCCCGGGGGGCTGCGAGCTGCCCCGCACCGGCATCCGCATCCCCGGGCGGCCGACACAGCGGCTGGGGACACGGGCGGGTCGATCGAAGCACTTCAGCCCCGCGGTGAAACCCAGGGGAGCCGGGTCGGGCTGTGCGGTGCGGGACCGGCTCTGCGGGGCCACGGTCACTGAGCTGGGGGGGTTGGAAAGGAGGGGGAAAGGGAAAAGGAAAGGGGGAGGTGAGAAAGAGAAAGGGGAGGGAGAAATGGAAAGGGAAATGGGGGGGAGAAAGGGATAGGAGAGAAATGGAAAGGGAAAGGAGAAAGGGAAAGGGGAGGGAGAAATAGAAAGGGAAAGCAGAGAAATGGAAAGGGAAGAGGGGGAGAAAGGGAAAGATGAAAGGGAAAGGGGGATAAAGCGAATGGGGGGAATAAAGGGAATGGGGGGCAGGGAAAGGGAAAGGGGGGAGAAACGGAAAAGGAAGGTGAAAAGGGGGAAGGGAACAGGGGAGAGAAAGGGAAAGGGGGCAAAGGGAAAATCAGGCCCACAGTATCCACTTTCGCAGCATTCCACAAGTGACAGTCTTACGTTTACAGAAAACCGAGACCGACTCGCAGCGTGTCATCGCTGCGGTTATCCGGCGGCATGTTACATCACAGGGTTCTTGTTGGAGACGGAAAATGAAACTGCTCCGTCTGTTTTCTCTGCAAGAGGCAAGTGCAAAAAACCCACACAGATAAAGAAAGGAAAAAACCCAACAGCACAGTTTAACTATTTCACTGTTTCTTGTCTCATTAATAACTTTGCCTGACCATGAGAATTTGCCTGAAAACACCCATTTCAGCCCCATAACAACCTGAAGTGCGCCTGAACTGCCAGACCAGTACACCCTCTGTGTCAGTCCCTGCTTCACATTAGTTTGCACTTGGGATTTGTAGTTTGTAGAGAATAAAGTATTTTTGTAACGGGGAAGCTACACATAGACTACAAAGCATGCGTGCCATGATCCCACCTGCCAGGTACGGATGCAAACTCTGCAAGATCTGCTTCTCAGCCTGCTCCAGCATGACAAAGCCATCCCAAGTGAACTTGTAGCCTTTCCCCTGTCATACCTTCACATACTAAGCCTCAAACTGAAAACATCCCTAAGGTGAAGCAGCCATCCCAACTGCCTGTTCCTTTGGGAATAAGTAGGTACAGATGGTGTGAGCTGAGCTCATGAGGTCTCCTCAATGTTTGTTAGGACCATGCCTGCACACATGACCGCTGGCAGGAGAATCTCCTGGCACCACTGTGCTGAACTGGCTGTGGAGCTGGTTGGCATAATACGAAGTGACAAGAAGCACTCTTCAGAGTTTTTTTAAAAAAAAAATAAGATTTAAAGACAGCACACATCCATGTGAGGGTAGGAACCAGCTTGGAGGAGGCTGTAGTGGGGTCTCCTGTAGGACCTGACCTGCTGTGCTCAGTACAGGGATGTATTATCAACCCTCCAGCGCACCTCAGCATCCAAGGCCACCAAGGACATGAGGGAGGGATCAGCACTGTGGGCTGGGTTGCTGCCCTTCCTCATTACCCTCACTTCATCAAGGAGCTGATGAAAGCCGCTCCTGGTGCAGCTGGAGACCGCAGCTCCAGTGACCAGCTCTGGGCACCCAGCAGAGGTGGCAGCAGAGGGTGAAGAGGAACAAGAGCACACGGGCTGAGTTGAATGTGCGAAAACTGGCCCATACCATGAGAAAGTCTGGCAGGCAGGGGACAGCAGGAGGTGGCCAGAAGCACTCCACGCCTCCCCAACCCTCTAAACGGCACCTGTATTTGTGTGCGTGTGGCCATGACCCCTCTACACCTCCTTCCAGGTAAAGCAGCCACACAAAGATGCTTTCAAAACCAGCTGCCTGTATTGTGGCTATAAACACTGCCAACCTCCTGTGAACTTCCTCTTCAAACAAGCACAACACACCGTGCTCCTCCTGGTTGTCGTAGCCTCAGCACACACTCCCTCTGCCAAAAAGTCCCCTGCACGCCACAGGACACTGTTTTCCCTCCTAGAGAAGTCCTGCCTCGACAGAACAGAGAGGACCCAGTTTGCCTACCTGGCTCAGGGACCACGCACATTGTCCATCAAAGTCACATCTGCACGCACAGTCCTTCACGTAAACTGGTAGAAATCTTGGCCTTCTGGAAACGAGAGAAAATTAAACTCAACCTTAATGTATTTTCCAACCTTGAAAACAAATCAATGTAACTTTACCGATGACATTTTCAAAGTGCATTGTGTAGATCCACCTCCCTAACACACACACACATTCTGCGACTGTATCTCAGAAGCATTCACATGAGAGGAAATGCAGCCACAAAAATCATAATATGGTTCTGTAAACCCATGACATAAAATAGCCTGCTTCACTTTGCCCTTCAGATGTCCCATCTCAAAACGCTGACATTCTCCTCTTTCTGGAATAATGCAGAAAAATCGTGGGTATATGACACTCACCAAGAGCGACAGGAAAAATGGGCCCAGCAAGAAAAAATGCACAACTGAAATGTACTTTTCTGAAACCTCACTACAAATAAGAGAAGCAGAAGAAAAATAGAACACACGTTGAGCCACACATTTGTTCTGGGTGATGAATTTTCACATTCAAGGTGTGCCAGTTCCCTTCTCCATCTAAAAATTAAAGTTGGCAGAGAAATAAGGTAGCCTGGCCACCATTGTTCCTAACGCAGTGTTCAACGGTGAGCAGTTACCTAACTCTTGTGTTGAAAATAAAAATAAACTCCTGCTAGTTCCCAATACACAACACAAACATGCTGGAAGTGGAATCGAGCGTCCAAACACAATTCATTGGGAGAGTGAGGGAAAAATCACATTTTTACACGACACAGAAAGACATGTCTAGTTAATCCTAAGAAGGCCACAGGCAGAGCCCTTTAGACAATTCTAGTTCATAAATGCTACTGCACTGGCCAAGAAGAGAGTTTTTCAGCCACGCTCAGCACAGTTCCTACAGGTAGATTTTAAAACAAGCCTAGATTAGGATTCTCAAGCACAAAGAAACCTTAAATAGAGTTTTAAAAAAACTCAGCTCCCCAGGTCCACTCAATACGCTGAGCTCTTGGGGAAAAACACACCTGCACATGGTGTGGGTAGAGGAAGGGGAGCAAATGAAAACTCTCATCCCGCATTTTAAGCTACTTAACACCAAGTAATTCTGGAAATGTGTAACCTTAGTCTGACTGTCCCTTCAGCAAAGGTCAGTGCGGCACAAAACCTACCTGCAAGAGGGAAACGAACCCCAGCAAGGGTCAGTTCAGATAGCACTGCCCTTTGTACATCAGCTGGTAAAATACAGATCACCTAAATAAACAGCTTCCTGGTTTAGGCAATGATTCCCGGGGAGGAAAAACAATACCAGCCTATACAGCCATTTCTCATGGAAAGAATCCCTGGCTAAATAGGGCATCCTTATCCCATACCGCTGGTAAAGAAGTGACCATGATAGCTGCATGTCATTCAGATACACTCTCAGGGCATCTGCTCTATCCTGGGCAAATCGCCACTTCTTCTTCCACCTGTGCTCTTCGTGACACAGGGGTGTCACACACAAAACAGTCAGCTGGTTAAAAAAGGACAGTCTAACCAAAAGTCAGGTGACCAGCACCTAGTGTGGCTCCCTAGAAAGCGTGATCTCTGTGTTTCAACATCCTTTTCCTTTTAACGCATCCTTCTGCCCCAGCTGAATTTCGTTTGAACTAAAGAGGAAGAAAAGGAAACTTGAAAATGTCACTTATTTCCCCAAAAATATTTGCCTTCCAGCTCCACTTTAACCCTTTCCCACAATGCAGGGGTGTGGGGCCAGGCTCCCCATGGGGAGAACACCCCCTCTTCCAGGAGAAGGACATGGTGCCCTACGCTGGAGCAGCCTGGGGAGGAGGGAGAGCTGAATTCTGGAGCACAGACGAACAGACGTGACCGTGTAACACACCATCACAAAGTCAGCCAGGAAATGAATTCACGGCAGCTGACGTGCAGCACAAATGTCTTTGTGCCACAGCAATCCTCCGCGTCCATCCGGGGAGGGACAACCCAAGGTGGGAGGGAGCCCCAACTCCCACCTTCAGCCACCAGGCAGCGACCGAGCAGGGAGGAGCCTCAAATCGGGAACAAATTCGAGTCGGTGCCTCCCAAACCACCAGCTCCTAACTTGTGATCCCAGGGACTATTGCATAAATCAGAAATATTGTTGCTGATGACTTTGGCTATGGAAAGACACCCAGCAATTATACCAACGGTCCTGCCTTACACTAGCTTGGAGCTTTAGTCGGCTATGACTGAAATTTTTCTGGCAAATGAAAGTCAGTCCTATAAAGCCTGTGAAGGAAAGAGGGAAATAAAAATTACTATCTAAGTGGTGGCTCAGATGTCTCAGAGAGCCAAACGCAGCAGATTTCAGGAACGGAAAGCGATTTCTACCAAGACTTAACAGAGGAAGTGCTGAATTTTGCAGTTTATGCTCAGCAATGTGCTGGCAGCGGGCAGCCCTGATACGGGCGGGATTTTCCCGTGTTCATTTCTGCACTGGCTGAGGCTGGTGAGCTTCTGCAAAGAGAAATTCTCTGAAAGCCCAAGTCATAACTCAGCAGTGGTGGCCCACGGCCACCGCCTCTGCCTTGCACAATCCTTTCTAGGAGCGACAAGTCCAGGAACAGGGAGGAAAATGTGTCAAGCCTGCCTCGGCACAGTGACATCCACAGAATGAGGGAGGGAAATCACGCAACCAAGCTGCACAGGGAACTTCCCATATGGGGACATGGAAAAAACGTCATGAGAGAATGTCAGAGATCATAATCTAAGTTCCATAGCAAGAAATATTGCACGCCCACAAGTGATGTGAGTCGACCACCTGCCATAAAAGGTGGGTTCTCCTTCCACCCTCCTCATCTCTTTTCCAGGTGACAAGAGCTCTGTGGCAATTCCCCTGTCCATGCCCTGGGAAGCTTATCTCCAAAATGCTCCTTATCCCATACAGCCTTGGGAATTTTAGTATTCAGAATAGCAACAACTCTCATATCTGAAGCTGAGCAAGCAGGACAGCTCATTGAGGCCACTGAAACGAGGTCTGGGAGTCGAGAGCAGCCCACAGAGCAGGTACGGCAGAGCACGAGGGACTCTGGCATCTGGCCCTCTCATGGGGCATAAAAAGAAGAAACCCCCATGAACCAGAAGAAACCTCCCAAAAGAAGCCAAGCCCTATGCACGGCCAGCCCTGTAACAGAAAGGAGATGCCAGGGCATCCCAGGACTCAAAGCAACATCCTGGTGCCTCACGGCCTAAAGCTAAAACGAGCACAGCTGGGCAGCAGCTACTGACAGCCTCAGCGCCCACAGGAATTGGCCTAGAGATGAAAGGAAATATCCCAGGACAATAATTTCTTGTATGTTCGGTATCTGTGTCATTTTAGCAAGGGCTGCTCAGCCAAATGATTGAATCCCTCGACACAAACCCAGATGTGCACTGTGCGGGAGATGGGGAGAGCCCAAAGCACGGCGGCATGAGAAGGAGCAGAGTGTGGATGGCTGGGCAGGCAGTGCCATGCTGAAACCTGCCAACAGAATCACAGGAGGGCTGGGGTTTGAAGAGACTTCTGGAGATCATCCAGTCCAACCCACCTGCTAGAGCAGGGTCACCAGAGCAGACCGAACAGGGTCGTGTCCAGGCAGGTTTGAATGTCTCCAGAGGAGGAGACTCCACAGCCTCTCTGGGCAGCCTATTCCAGGCTCTGGCACCTCACAGTAAAGAAGTTTCTCCTCATGTTTAGATGGAATCTCCCGTGTTTCAGTCTGTGCCCGTTGCCCCTTGTCCTGTCGTTGGGCATCACTGAACAGTCTGGTCCATCCTCTGACACCCACCCTGAGATATTGATCAGCATAAATAAGACTCCTTCTCAGTTTCTCTCCTCCAGGCTGAACAGACCCAGCTCTCTCAGCCTTTCCTCATGAGAAACAAGCTCCAGATCCCTCGTCATCTTTGTGTCCCTCCACCGGACCCTCTCCAGGAATTCCTTAACAATACATTTCTCCCATATAACAAACCAAATTCGCGCTGAGGCCGCTTTTCCCCCGCAGCCGCCCGCTCTGCGCTCCCGGCGAGACCCGCCCGGCCCCACGGCCGCCCTGCCCCGAGCCGGGCCGCATTACCCGGCGGGCTCAGCTGCCCGGGTCCGGGCGCTCACCTCCCGGCAGCGGGGGCAGCAGCAGCACCCCCGGCGCGGT
>VWYH01007913.1:46802-60712 GCA_013399365.1 Pampusana beccarii
GCTCGGTCCCGCCGGGCCAGCGACTCGCCCTCCGCCGCGCTAGGGGGCGCTGTGGCGCCGGCGGATCGCCGGCCGCTTCCGGCGCGCTGCGGCGGGCGGGCGATGGCGGCGCAGTTCCGCAGCTACGTGTGGGACCCGGCGCTGATCGTGGCGCAGATGGTGCTGCTGCAGGCCGCGTACTACAGCTCGCTCGGGCTCTGGCTCGCTCTCCTCGGTACGCTGGGCACGACCGGGCCCTCCCTCCACCAGGTGTTCAGCGACGAGGTGAGGGGCACGGGGCCCTGGGGCGGGGGGGCCTCGCTCGGGGTTCCCCTTGTGGGGACAGGCCCTGCTCCTTGTGCAGAGGTTCCTGGGGTCAGGGACGGGCCCTGCTCCTTGTGCAGAGGTTCCTGGGGTCAGGGACGGGCCTGCCGGTATAGCACACCTGTATAGAGGCAGATCTCCCCCACCCTGGGGGCTGCCCCTCAATATACAGAGCCCCAGGATGGAGGCAGACCCCTCCCTTTGAATGGCGGGTGCCCTTGGTGTTGAGGCAGCACCTCGCTGTGTAGGTGTCACCCCCCCATGTAGAAACAGACACCCTGTGTAGGTACACCCTGTATAAAGACAACTGCCCCCATAACCCCAGAATGGAGACACCCGCCCTGTTTATAGTATAGAAACAGACCTGTCCCCCTTCTATAGGTACCCCCGGGCAGAGGGACAGGCCGCTTAGCAGGACTGCCATAGCTGCCCCGGCTCCTCTCAGGGATCGCAGCGCAGGGCTGTGCAGCTGGGCCGCCGGAGGAGGTTACATGCTGTGGGCTGTGATTTGTGCCGTGGTTTCCTACTAATAGTCCTGTGTAGATTTTAGGCTTCTCAACCCCACCAGGGAGGCTGTCCATGATGGCTTTCGTCCTCAACGCGCTCACTTGGTAAGTCAGCAGCTAGCTGTAACACCCGTGTCTTATTCTGTCTTAACATTAAACTTTGAAAGAATTCAGTGTGACCTGCTGCCTCTCTCAAAACATCTCCTGAAAGCCCTGTGCCTGGTTGAGTGTGTTTGCTGAGGGAACTGCTAAATCCTGGATCAGTCATTTCCCGTCACTGCCTCAGGTTCTCAGCTGGGAATGAGATTTGCTTTTGTGAGAGATTTTACTGGAAGTTAGAATTAATGGATCTCAGCAAACACTGCTCTATAAACAAGAATGTATTTTGACCCTGCCACTGGGCAAAGATTACTGGGGGAGATTGTGCAGAGATCCAGGCAGGAATTTTTAAACTAAAAGCTAATTTCCCTGCCATCAGATGATGAAAAAGCTGTAAGCGTGTAAGCCTTGCTGCGGTGGCTGGGAGCAAGGTCAGAAACAACCTATCTTCAAAACATATGTGAAGTTTTAAAACAGATAAATAATTAGCACCAACAACTCCTAATAGCTTTTGCTATATCCCGTTTTCCATGGTCACAGCAGAGTTTGTTTATTAATCTGTGTTTTGCAGTGCCCTGGGTTTGCTGTACTTCATCCGCCGGGGAAAGCAGTGCCTGGACTTCACAGTGACCGTTCACTTCTTCCACCTTCTGGGCTGCTGGATTTATAACTCGCACTTTCCCTCCACCCTGACGTGGTGGCTGGTGCACATTGTGTGCACCGCCCTGATGGCTGCGATCGGGGAGTACCTCTGCATGAGGATAGAACTCAGAGAAATCCCCCTCAATTCTGCCCCCAAATCCAACGTATAGACTCGCTCTGGCAACAACATGCTGCGTTACATCATTGTTCTCAGCACAAACGCATCTAATGCCTGAGAATCATCATTGAAGAAGCACAGCAGGTCTGTTCAGACTTTTTTTTTTGGTTTGTTTCTTGGACCTTGGTGACTACATGAGTGTGAGCATCTCCTCTGGCATCAGCCGACAACAGGGGATGAGCAGATGTTTATTTTGTTAACACAAAGCATTTAATATGACTGTACAGTGAGTGTGCTCTTAAAAACTCTTCGCTCATGAGACTGTTAAAAGCCAGGTAGCAAAACTTGATGCGTGAGGAGCATTGAGAATTTAAGAAAGGTGGGAATGCCCTGTGTGGGTAATGCGGTGGTCAGATCCTCTGGCGGGAGCTGGCGCAATGAGCAGTGGGGCTGGAAGCTGCTGCTTCTCATCTGTAACTTGTTTTGGGCTTTGGTTGGAAGTCAAGACAGTAAATGGATGGGAAGAAAATAGTTGTACTTACCTGAATCACCAGCTGAGACACTAAATAACCTGTAACGTTAGGTGGGTTTGTTTGCTCTTCCCATGTTTAATACATTGAGATGTCAGACAGCAGTTTGCTGAAGAAATCTTTTGTAATAATAAAACTATTCTGTTGCTCTGAGTGTGTTATTGTTCTCCAGGGAAGCTGAGCACGTCAGGAAATACCACAAGTGCCTGTGTCATGGCAACAGAAGGATTCAGCCAGGGAAAAACACGGGGCTGTAAGATGCCCACTGTCTGGGGCACATAAAATTTCCTACAATAAATATTTTGTACCTCTGCTCTGAAATGAAGGCATCAGTGAGTGTGGTCTTGGGAAATCAGAGAGTGTCATCCTTGCCTCAGGACTCTCAGCAAACCGGGGCCTGTGTGTTCAGCCCAAGGCTGGAGCTGTTTCAGGGAAGCCTGCAAAGGTGTCCTGGAGCTGCGCTGCTCTGCACACTTGTCTGGGACTTCTGAAGTCTAGAAACAGATCTGGTCTGGGAGAGCTGGTGGTTAGTTCGGAGTCTCTGCTTGTTACTCAAAATAGCAGGATGTGCCTTTATTTAGAAGCACTTCAAATAAACATCAGCCATGGGCAGGCAGGGACAACACCAGACTGCTGAGGGGATAAAACCAGGTGGTTCTTCCAGGTCCCACAGCGACCCATGTCCTGCCTGGGTTCTGCTGAAGGACAGCCAGTTTGTGCCATCCCAAACAAGGGCAAAGCCAGTTCTAAAGGCAGATTTTTCTCCTGTGCACCATCTTGCTGCAGTAACTTTCCTTTGTATGTTAATATTTGTGTTAATTTGCAAAAATTATTTGCTAATTCACTTTGTTGAAAAGTTGTGGGATGATTTGAGATACAGAAGTTGATAAACTCTTCAAAGCTGCTCTTTTTACTTTTGTTGCCAGGGAAGCTGTATTTCAGTTCCTGCTCTCATATTCAGGTACCATACATCGAGGCAGGATAACATCCTGATGTTTTACATACTTGGCAGCTCTGCTGCAGAGGAGGATTGCCGGTCACATTTGTTTAGGCAGACCATTTTATATTCTGAGGTTTTGCCAGGACCTTTTCCTGACCCAGACCCCTTTAAGCACAGTTTTAAACAGCAGCACTCTTTCAGAGGGAAGAGTTTACTCCTTTTTTTTTTTTTCTGGGCAGGAATCAATGGTTGCTGGAGGGCAACCCTGAGGTCACTTCTTAAGGCTGCCCCTGCAACTCTGCCCTGCAGTCAGCAGGATGGTTCACCCCTCAAAATCTGCTTGTGCCTCATGTATAAGGGAGTCACTTCCAGTCACTTCAGCCTAGATATAAACTGGTGATCCAGTAGGTGCCAGTATCTCCTTTAGAAAAAAAGCAGCGAGCGTGCTGTGATTGTGATCAGGGGCCAGCATATACTGCATCAGGGCTGGCAAACCCTGGCTTGGTGTCGCTCCTATTTTAAGACTCTTCCAGGGTCATTTTGTCCTCTTCTGCTTTTTGTTGCTATTATTGAGAAAAAACATCCCAGTCCTGCACAGGGAAAATCTACAGGTTTAATTCAAGGCTTAATACCACACTGAAGCACAGTGTGAACACCTGTGTTCTTGAGGGGTGGTCTTAAGTGTGAGCTAGAAGACGAATTAAAGTGACTACGAGAGAGCAGAAACAAAGCCACATTTGTTCCGTTTCTTAAAGGAGAGTGGGCAGCTGATCCCAGAGCTGCTGTGAGACCATGTTTAAAAGGTGCTACCTGTGTTCCCCTGTAAGAACAGGGATGGAAACTTTGGATCGAGGAACACTTACCTCCCTACGTTCTGAATACCTGAGATATCTGTAACCACTTCAGCAGCCTCCCTTTGGGGTGGTAAAGTCTGGGTGCAGTTCTGTGTCTGGAGACCCTCAGAACAAGACCACGAGAAGAATCTGTGACAAATGTGGATTTAACACTGAATCTGTGGGACATCCAAGCTGCAACACATCAGCATGAACTGTGCTGAAGGATTAGAAATGCTTTCTGAAAGTCTGCTGACTTTGAGGACTGAATCTGTATATTACTTTTTTTTTTAAATCTACTGTAATTGTCCTAGTCATAGGGGAGGTTCTGCTAAAAATGAAACACTGTTTGAGGAGGGAGCCTCTGAAACTCATCACTCCCATGCTGTGAGACCTAATTTTCACTTACGTGCTTCCAGTCAGATTTAGGAGCACCTTTGGTTCTAAAAAAATCCACTGTTCCATACCAGAATAGTGGCAGATGGTCTTAATTTCTTAATGAACCTTTGGTTTCTTGTGTGCAATAGTTGGGTGATTTGCTTCCAGGGAAGATACGCCCCAACACCTGTTCTTCTCAGACACCACGGCAGCATCAGCTAACCATTTGCATTCATATCTCTGCAAAAAGATGACTTTCTCGGAGATCTCTGCTGAGACTTATATCCCCCTTCCCCAAAGCTGTTTAAAAGTAGAAAAATTTTAACAGGAAGTTGTCAAATCCAGAGAGAAACTAAGGGTTGTGGAGCTGGGGGGAAGCTGTGCGTATTTGTTTTCCTAAAGGCATTAAACACCTGTTCTAAACAAAGAGCAGGTACAGGATTTGGAAGCAAAAATGCTGCAGCCTTGGCTGTACACGTACCCACCTGCTTCAGCTTTCCCCAGCTACACACCACGGGCAGGAAAAGAGGTAATGAGGAGGGGGAAACTGGACCAAACAGCAAATGCTGCTGTTGGAGCAGAATTAAAACCAAAGCAGCGGAGCAGTTCCCCCCAGGCTCTGGTTCACTCTTTCTCCACTACTCACCACAAGGCTTTGTGCCTGCAATGCCAAGTATGTGACAGCTCTGGCATCTGTACAAAGCCCAGGTGCCTTGCATTGAAGTGCCATCTGAACACCAGCCGCTCCTCCCTGACTTATTCTGTGGAATTTGCTTCAATTTATTCGTTCCCTCCTGCTGCTGCAGGAGCAGACTGTTAAGTGATAGGGGCGGTGAAAGGAAGAACATGTGAAAGCCAAAGCAGAGCAATACAACCCATCATTAAAAAGCCCACCACCACTGTCGGTAAAATGATGCTTTGCTGTAGGAGAAGCTTGCCCACGTGTCTGTAGCACATCCAGTAGGATCTCTGGAGATTGCAGGGCCCTACATCCCCTGCTGTCACTGGAAAGCACATTTTCAGGTTTGGTGACACTTTCAGAACCTCCTGATTCATTTACAGCTGGTGGTATCTACTGCTGAGCCCACTCCCACAGCGGGCAGCGCTCGAACCATCAGCGCAAGGTCCTTGTGCAGCGCTCCTGAGGCCCATGAGCTCCCCCAGCCCCACACAGGGCCACCCCTTCCACGTTACCTGTCCCTGCTGAAGACAAAGTGGGTGCCCTGGTAAGAGGCCAAACTGTCTGCGGAACCAGCCAAAGTGCTGTGTGACACATCTAGCAAAGTCAGGCTGAAATACCCGGCTGGTTATAGCTCCCATGGCCCTGTGCAGCCACGCAGGGCACAGGGCTTCATCAGCATCCTTAAAACACTGAACTGCCCTGTATTGCCCAATAAAATCGTTGTGTTTTTCTAACATAGCCAGAAATCATGTGCAAGCACCTCTCCATTGCAAATACTTCCATGCTTGTACTGAAGCTCCAAAACTAACACTGCTTTGAGCCACAAAGGAGATGAGACTATTATCAAACAAGAGGCAGGACAAATAACTTCTACCATGTTGTAGACTCTATAACAAACTTTAATACTCTGGAGTTACACTCTGCCAGCCACAGAGCTGCTTACAGGTACATTTGGAGAAAGCTTTAAAGCCAAAGAGTTGCTATAAATCCTTTTTGTCCTGCTAGCTTGACAGTCCATCTCCCCCCAAATATTTTTGCCCTCTATCTCATTAGAAAAGGGTTTTACACATAACACAGGGGTTACTCAGGAATATAGATGTGTGCAAGAGAAGTCATGCACTTGTGATTATTCTTCAGCAGGGGTTTCACCATATCCCCAAAGAAAAGGGCCAGTACAGCGCGATAAGGACTCCTTTCTGCCTTTGACGGGACATACACCAGCCCCCGCACCTCACAGATCAGTGGTAAAAATGTCCATCTTGTTTTCGGTGCCCAACTCAAAAATCTGGAGAGTTGATCTGGTAGAAAGTGTCGGCAAAGTAAACAAGTTTCCTTCCCATAGCCATAGAAGAAAGAAAAAGAATCCAGCACTCACAACCAATTTATATTTTTTCCCCATATCTTCTGCCCCGTATCTACAAGTTCCCAAATTCTGCAGTCAGCCAGATCTGTGTCAGTGCCTTGAGGGAGAAGAGGACAGGTATCATCCCAAATCACAGAGAAACAGCAAAACCCAGGAACTGTGCCAAGCTCTTCCACGTCTCATGGGTGCAGGATGGAGTCAAGTGTTCGCTAAGCACCACAAAGTGTATTCCCCCAAAGGTTTGTAAAAATTATTGGAAAGATGCCACAACACATGCTGCCACCACCTTTGCTGCAATACTTACAGAGCTGCAGTTTATAAGTTCAGCCAGGTAACAATGAGGGGGATGCCGAGGATGGAAACATCGGGAACGCGGGTCCAGGCAAAGCTTTGGGCCATGCTGGGGCTGCAGAGGTCAAACAAGCTGCCTTGAAATTTGAGTTTTCGAGATTCCCTTCTCAGCATCTCCCAGACGTCTGCTGCTTCCTTCTGGCACTCGAGGAGCGCTGTCAGGGCACATGTGTGGAACTCATCCCAGTGCCTGCAGCCAGAGGAGACACCACCCCATCAGTCCCTTGCTGCCCCGAGCCTGCCCACAGCATTTTGTCATCCCCTCCCTCATCTCCCACAGCACCTTGGCTAAAACTCCAAACGCACACCGCGGCCAGTGCCAGATGGAATGACCCCACACTGCATTTATCCAGAGCAGTATCCAGCCTGCCAAGGCTTTATCCCCCTCCCCAAGCTGCTTCCTTACCTCTGGTGAAGAACCGCAGTGGTTCTGCCCACCGGTGCCAAGCTGAGCAGGGAGAGGAGAGTCCAGCTGCCTGGGGACCAGGACAGCAGGTACCAGGCTGGGCTGTGTCCCCCCACCTTGGGGAGGACAGAATGGGCATCCCCACCTGATTTTTCTTTGGCTGCTGAGTATCTGAGGACAGTGGGGCATTGGACTGCACATCAGACTCCCCCAAGGTTGCTGTAGGTGCCGCAATGGAGAGGGCACCCACAGCCCGGCAGGTTGCTGCATCCACACTAGCGTGTCCGTAAGTCCTGATCCAGCTGAATTCACAGGCAAGGTCTCCATTTTATAGGTACAAACCCACAAAATAAAACACCAGGAGCCCAAAAGTCTCAGCAAATGCCATGGGCCATCCTCTCCTCTGGAAATGGCTCCTCTCCAAAACAAAAAACTCCCCTAAGGGACAGATAAGGCTCTCCACGATGCTTGCTGCTAACCTTCCCCTCTTTCAAAGAGAGTTCCTTTTGCCTGAAAAGAGCTTCACACAAGCATTTCATATTGCGGCTTCTTTGGAGCAACTAATGTCCTGGCATCCAACAGGGTGGGTGCAGGGACCAGCCTCTGCCACCTTCCCTGTCCCACCAGGACACCAGGCACACCTGCCACCCCTCGGGAAGAAGATTCAGCCCAGCCAAGCTGGGACCCTGCACGTGGGAAAGGGGCTGCTTGGTTTTTCCCAAATGCCCTGTACTGGAGACACCATCTTGTGCAGACACATGGACCTGAGTGCTCTACTTACTTGGTTTTCCTACCAGGGCTTACATCAGAACACCAGCTGTGAGGCAGTTCATTAAACCGAATCACTGTGGCAGAATAAATGTCCCCAGATAATGAGAAAAGCTGGTGCCAACCTCCTGTGCTCACTCCCAAGCTGCAGCAGCAGCAGCAGGCAGCTCTGCTAGGTGAGGGTTAAACCAGGCCCGTGTCTTTGGGCAAAGTATGGCTGGGGGAAATAAGAGGGCGATGACAGCTCCTGCCTGGTTCTGCTTTCAGCCTGGATGGCAATTCAGTGTTTCATCCTTTGCAGCCTCCATCTGCTCAGCTACACCAAGCCCCGGAGCAGCACCACGCACACAGAGCCACGATGCCACCAGCCCCAGCTCCGCATCCGTCCCTCACCCGCACTCCTGGAGACGGGACCAATGCACTGGGAAAGCAGACAGCAGCAGAGAAGGCTGAGGATTACAGGCAAATAATTCAGAAATATTTCTTGGCAGGAAGCTAGGAAATCAACTTTTTCTGAGCCATGGCAAGCCCAGCCAGAGGTGCACAGGTGCCTGCAGGGAAGATCCCAGGACCTGTTCTGTGATGGTTTGTGCCCCAGAGCCTGGGAAAAAAGTCATCTCACACATCTGATGTGAGTTTCAGCAGCAGAACCACTCCTCCTCAGTCAACCCCAGTACGTGCTGGGCTGCGTGCTCAGTTGTTTTCCAATACCAAGCAGCCGCATGTTCAAAAAAAAAGTATGTATTAACATTACAGCCTAAAGCAGAGCCATTCCCAATCCAACCCAGCCTTCACCACATCCCAGAGAGGATTTGCATCCTGAGCTAGGCTGTCCTGTGGAAAAAGTGGAAGAGAAAGAGCAGGTCACAGCCAGCCTCTCGTCAGCATGTTTGCTGGCAGGGGAATGTATGGACAAAATTTTTTTTTTTTTTTTTTTTTTTAATGGAGGGTAGTTAGTTTTCCATTCTCTTTGAGCAAAGGAGTTTCGTCAAAATATTTTCCACTTCTGACAACAACCAAAGTTACCTATTTGTGCTGGGGCAGGCAGGATGACTTGGGACCCTCCACCTGTCTTGGCAGTGGTACCGGCTCCTCATCCTGGCTTGCCAAGAGCCCAACCTGCCTTCACCGACCACCCCCACCCTGCCAGATGTCAGCCAGCTGTGCTGGCACCACAGAGCAGGTCCCAGAGCCTCCCCCACACCACCAAGGGCAATGCCTTCCCCTCCCAGCCCATGGGGTGGTTTTCAGCAGCTCAGAAAACCTGACCCACAGGGCACTCAGCCCTCTGCCTTCCCTGGCAGCTTTCCACTGCCCCAAGGCACCCAGGTTTTCCCTTAACTGCCGTCTGCATTTCCTTATAACTCTTTAACTCCCCAAAACTCACTGCAGGGGACACAGAGCTGCCTCCACTTATCTCTGCAAACATTTTATTTCCACCCTTCACTTGGCCCTCAACACCTTGCTGCTTCTGTTCATTTGCTTTCCCCAAACCTGTCCAACAGCACCCCTCATTACCCAGCTCTGTTACTATTATTGCAGTTGTGACAAAGTTAGTGTCCCTCCAACACCATCATCCTGGGGTGCTTGCTGCAAACTCACAAAAAACAGCAGTGGGGCAAATTCAAGCCAGAAGGAGGAAGGGTCTCAGCAGGGAGGGAAAAAGTCTGGTTTGGGCAGCAGGATCCAGCTCTTGGCCGGGTGCAGGCTGCTCCCTGAGCCTCTCCTGGGGGACAAAAGGGATCAGGTCACATCAGCCCCACTCTTCCCAGCTGTGGGCAGCCAGGGGGTCATGCAATGAGTCCTGGGGGCTGGAGCTATTGCTAAGGGTTGAGGGTGCAAACTCCAGCTAGAGCCGAGAAGCAGATGGATAGAAGGAGCTCACCATGTCTGTCTGAAATCGGAACAAGGTGGGGAGCACACCTGCGTGTGCACGGACTGGCGGGACCCAAAATAACAAGAGAAGAGTTCAGAGAGCAGCGCCTGGCACAGGGGAAATGCCAAAAAAACACACTGGCCATGCAGCACAGATAAGCCCCGAGCCCTCCGTCCTTCAGGGAGCAGCCCCAGGGGCTGGGACACACAGGGGGTCCTGGCACTAGGCTGTACTCACCCGCAGACACGGTGCAAGCCCTGCAGCTCGATGCCATCTGCCTCCTCGTACGTGGCCATGTTTTCCCCCAGCTTGAGGATGCAGCCCGATAAGTCTTGGTAAACGTTGTGACAAGTGGTGCCCGATGCCAGCAGCCCAGCCAGGTGCCCTGCCAGTCACCAAGGGGGTCGGTGTGAGCACCACGACCTTTGGGGGACAGAGCCCACCTCATTCCCAGGCTGCCCCAGCGCCGGTGCCACAGGGGCACAGCAAGCTCCCTCACTCGGGGCACACAACAGCCTCACTGCAGCCCTTGCCGGTGCTGGGAGCCGATGTGGGGGCAGTCGGGGTGCCGCTCCCAGCCTGCCCCAGCTGCTCACCCGCACCCAGCACCAGCACCCCCGGCAGGGACAGTCAGGGGGACACGGCCAGCTCAGTACCGGCAGCCAGGACACACCAGGGAGAGACACAGGGCACCGACCCAGCGAGGAGGGAGGGGATCCCGCATCACCCCCCGAATGGACACCCACCCCAGGGGCCACCGGGGAAGCGGTCCCTCCCCACCACAGGCACCCCAAGCCCAGCCCGGGCAGCCTTACCCAGGGCCAGGAGCAGCACGGCCGGGCCCCAGCGCTGCCCCATTCCGCGCCGGCTCCGCCACACCCGCCGCTGTCGCTGCCCGGACCCCCATGTCCGGCCGCGCTCCCCGCCCGCCCTCGCGGGGAGGACACCCGACCCAGCAGCGGCTAATGAGCGGCTTTGGCCGGGGCTAATTAAGGAGGGGGCGGGGCCGCGCTAACGAGCGCCCGCGGCCGCCACGTGCGCGCAGCCCGGGCCCCATCGCGCTGCGCGGCTCCTGGATCCTGCATCCCTGGACCTCCCGGCATCGCATCCCCTCCGGACTCTGTGCCAGCAGCCACAGATCAACATGCCCTGCACCCTAGAGACCGGGCACCCACGGGCCCCACGGCACCCCTTCACCAGCACCTCTCCAAAAGCCCCACCCCCTCCCTCCCGCAGGCTGCGCTGCCCCCTCTGTGTGTGTCACCTCGATGGGGAGCAGGGGCCGGGGACACTGCCAGCAGCAGAAACCCGGGCAGGGCAAGGATCGCTTTGCGTTGGGTTTAGTCTCTTGGCACAGCATACATGAAAGCAACACAGGACGTGAAGCAAAGCCCCAAGTGTGTGTAGTTCAAAGCCTTAAACATCAGCACCTGCAGCTCCGAAACCTTCTCCCTCAGTCCTGGCACCAGCCATTCCCAAGGCTCTCATGGCGAGTTGTGGTCATCGCCGGGCACCAGCGCTGCAGATGGAACACCGGCCGTGACATCACACCTTGGTGACACAGGCACTGTGGTGTGGGCTACACAACAGGGATGGGGATGACGCCCCCTCACTGGTGGTTATGGATGTGCTACTTTTGCCCCTCCACCAAATGCATAATCCCAACCAATTACACCTCCATGCTGTCCTGGGTGTACCAGCCATTGACACCAGCCATTCCCAAGGCTCTCATGGCCTTCAGGGGATTACTTGGGATTTTGCATCGTTACAGCCTAATCCTGGCTCTTGCCAATGGGGTCCCGCTCTTTGCCTCCAGCAGGAAAGGGAGCCGGAGGTCTTCTGGCTGCTTGGATGGCGCCAATGCAGGTCTTGGTCACGTCAGGGCTCACTCGTTGCTGGTGACAGCTTTGCTGTTGGGGTCACCACTCTCCAGCAGCCCATGAACCAACCTCACTGGTGCCCAGTGCCGTGAGCTCTGAAAGTGGGACCCCTCTGTGCACTGGGACCCCCTGTGACCGGGGGGGCTGTGCCAGCACCCCCAGCCACCTCCAGCCCCAGGAACCCAGAGCAAACAGAAACCACAACTCTGCAAATACCAGAAACTGACAGAGAGCACAGGTCTGAAAAAACATAAATAAATATATTTACTGAAACAAACACACAAATAAACAAAACTATCTACAGAAAAAACAACTATAACTAAGTACAAGAAACCCTAAATGTCCCTCTCTAATGTATAACCCACCCACCAACATTATTGCACTGGCTGCAGGCAGTGGCTGGGGAGCATGCTCATGTCCGGCTGCTGGTACACCCATCTTCAATATTGTCTCCAACTATCCGTCCACCTCCATTGCCTCATCCATCTCTGTATCTACTTCCATTTCTTCCTCTATCTGTTCGTCCACTTCCATCATCTCTTCCTCCACCACCACATCAACCTCCATCTGTTCTTCCATCACCATATCTATGTCCATCTTCTCCTCCATCTCCCCTTCCTTGATCCCAGCAGCCGGATCTGCAGCTCCTCAGCAAGAGGTGGTATATCCTAAGCCAAAAGACAAGCAGAAAAGTGCATTGGTCCTGCCCTGACCAGCCCAGTGGACCTGTGGGATAGGGCCTGAGCACCCCTGGCCCCTCTTGCTGCCCAGGGAGAGCTGTGGGCTGATGGGTCCCCTGGGCACGTCCCCAGCAGGAGCTGCCTGGAGTTGGGGCAGCTCCTGGGCCACCAGCACCCACGGGCCAGCACCTGCAGCCAGTGGATCCTGCGTTTCGTGCCCTTCAGCAGACTTGAGAGTGACGTGGTCTTGCAGATCTGTGTGAGCAGAGAGGGCAGGGGTGAGCAGCCATGTCCCTGCCCCGTGGGGAGTCCCAGGCATAGACCCAGGCCCCACACCTGCCTCAGGACCCACAAGCTCCTTACCTTGCACAGGTGTGTTTTTTTGGTCTCTGCGCTGCTACACAGGTAGGGCTGGGCTGCCCTGGCTGCAGCCTGGAAAGGGGCAGAGGAGGCACCGGCTCAGGCTCCGGGCAGCACCAGCTGCTCCCGCCGAGCATCCCTCCGGCACGAGCCCGGGGTGCCCTGGGCTCCCCTGGGGACGTGTCCCCCCAGGCAGGGATGCTGGATTTCAGCAGGGGACGAGCAGCCCAGAAGGGCTTCTCCCAGCCCGTGGCCTTGAAGGGCTGGGTGGAGAGGATGAGTCAAGCTCCCAGTCCCCTGAACTCCCCAGAGTGGGGTCCCCACCCCACACCATCCCCACGGTGCCTGCTCCAGCCTGCCCGGGCAGTGGGGGCTGTACCTCCAGCAGCGCAGGTGTCTCTTCTTCAAGAGCTTCACAACGCAAAAAAATTGGGAGCGGAAAGATGGGACTGAGGTGGTGGGAGCAGGTAAGAAGGGTTGGGTAGTATGGTCAAAGGCGCAGGGAAGAAGATCCAAGAGACGGACTAGTAGGGCAAGTGGGAAGAAAATGACCAGCAGAGACAAGGCAGGCTGTGTTGACCGCTGTGGGCAACTGCAGAGTTGTGGTCGTTGCCGGGCACCAGCGCTGCAGATGGAACACTGGCCGTGACATCACACCTTGGTGACATGTGCACTGCAGTGTCGGCTGCACAGCAGGGATGGGGATGACCCCCCTCACCGGTAGTTATGGGTGTACTACTTTGCCCCCTCCACCAAATTCACAATCCCATCCAGTTATACTTCCATGCAGCCTTGGGCGGCTCTTCCCAGCCATCCCGTCATGCCCGGCAGCCATCCTCACCCCTCAGAAAGGTTTTTCTCCAGCTGGTTCCTGCAGTAGCTGAAGTTTTCCTCACAGTTCATGGCCATGCCTTTCCAGGCTCTGGTCTCGCTCTGCCTCTGTACAACACAGCTACTCTTCCATGTGGGCATGAATGGCACTGCAAGCCCCAGCCTGGGTACTATCAATGAAGACTGTAAAGCCTTGGGGGTACAAATGAATAAATTTGGTGCCCAAGTCATCTTTTCCTCCCTTCTACCAGTTGGAGGAAAGGGCACAGCCAGAAACAGATGTATAATGCACATTAACTCCTGGCTTTGTGGCTGGTGGCGTCCTAAGGGTTTTGGCTGTCATGACAATGGGACATTCCTTGAT
>VWYH01007933.1:0-10840 GCA_013399365.1 Pampusana beccarii
AACTAACTCCAGCATTCATGCATTATATGAATAGTTCTGATCCAGATCAAGTTCTGCACTTTATCAAATGGCATAAATATCTAATATGATAACGCTAGTCCTGTATTCATTAGTGCTTTAGTCTAAGGGGACATATGTTTGTAATGGCAAAACACTGTCACTTAGGAGGGAGAAGAGCATTTTTTGACAGGCAAATTATTGCTATATCTCATTAGGAATATTATGTTTCAGTGCTGAGTTAAAGCATACCAATTGCAAAATGGTAATCATCATAACATCATCAAGATGTTGCTATATTTGAACATGAAATGAGCTCACCACCAGAGCAGCCCACTGTCACCTACCAGCTTGGAACACAGGGAAGATACTGCCCTACAGTGACTCATGCACAGTGCAACTATCAATGCTTTCCATCTAATTCAGCAAGGAAGCCCTGAAATGTCTCTGCAAGATATTAGCAAGCGATGATAGTTCCATCTGACCAAAAGTGGTCCTTAACATCACCTGAGGGTTCACTTGGTCTTATAAGCAATTCCTTCTCCCCACATGCTACTGAGAGTAGCAGTCTTATATGGGATTTTGTTGGATCTATACTGAAGAAGACAGAAACTCGGGATCTCAGATTTTAGATTAGGAATACTAACATCCTTTCCTCCTGCTGACACAGCTAAAATAAACCACAAGTAATATAAATACTTCCAGTATCAGGCATTTTAAATGCAACTAAAATTTCCTGTAAAAAGGAAGTCAGTTCTTTCACCTTGATTTACTGCACTGACAAAGGAACCCCTCCTGATTTACATTACATATGAATGAAAAATTGGTATCATGTACATCAAAGGGTTACCTGATAAATTTTTTAGCATCAGAGATTATGCCAGAAATATTTATAATGAAATCTAAAAACAGATGAGTGAATTTAAGCCTCTAATTCACTAGGAACTAAACCTTCAAGGCTGAAGAATATATGTCACTTCAGAGAGATTCCAAAGGAATGGAAATTTTTCAACAGAATTTTAGCATCACGGGAAAATGTGACAGTAGTAATAATACATGGTATTATATACTGCTAGACAAGCTGGACAAATTACATCTGCTACTGAATAGATGTGGAGAGAGTCTGTATTAGAAAACTTCCTGCTGGGTCACAAACATACATCAGTAATAGTCTGGTTTCAGCACAAGAAAAATTGCCATTGTCATATTCCAAAGTGAGTGTAAATTGTTTTATTATAAACTCCCTGTTTAACTGTGAAATCATACAATCTAAATTTATCTTCTTTCTGCATGGCATTGCCATGCATTGGTATCACCAAACTCTGCCTCAGTAACAAAACCAGTATTCTGTTAAAAGACAGACAGCACTCTTGATCTTAAGCGAACTTGCCATACATTAACTCTTGGTTTGCCCCCACTTACTTTGATTCGTAATCTAAGGCTCTCAATTTCATGAAGTCAAGGATTCATTGCTACTGATTCACAAGATACTCTCTGCAAACTTCCACCATGCTTGACAATTGCACATTTATATTTTACATGTACATATATTAATAAATTTTGAAAACACAAAACTATTCCCTATTTACATGATCTCCTGTAGCTTCAATAGAGAGAAAATCCTAGTTGAGATGAGCATTGATAGATATACCTATTCCTGCCATCCTTCCCTCAAATCACTTTTTAATTCGATTTCCAAGTAAGCTGACTTGCTTAAATGATGCCACTTAAACGTACACAAAACAAATACATAGCCTTTGTGGTTCTCCTTTGCATTTTTGACTCTTCCATCATGTTTTTCACATCTGATGGAAACAAGAGTAAATGACAAAGACACAAAGAGAACCATGAAGCAACAACTGAGTCGTCACTGAGGCTCTATTTAGCATGAGAAGGTCTTACTGTTGTCTCCAAGAACTCCACCAAGAAAGGCTTTGTTGAGGATATAATTTTTCACGTTTAGTGCGATGAAAAGTCAACCTGAAGCAGAATCAAATCCACCATACTTAATGTCACAAACAGCTCCACTATATCAACAAGAGCACAGCTGAGGAAAGTAAATNTCACCACTCTTCACTGGAAACCTGGAGAAATTTGGATGTTTTTCTTTAAGAAAGAAGGTTGAAAGACAGGATGTTACTAGAAAATTAAGTGATCCATTTTTTCCTGAGCTAAAACTGATAAGGGTTATTTCCTATGAGAGGAAAGGAAACCTGAGTTTGTCACTGCCCTTTGCTTACCTGAGTGCTATTTTTCAGTTCACCAGCATGCGATGGAGGAGCTGAGGGTGTTCCTGAAGCAGTCTGCTGCTCTCCATTGGCAGCTAGTGGGTCCCAGCTAGTCCAGCTGTGGCTAATTTAAGAAGTNCACCGCTCTTCACTGAAAACCTGGAGAAATTTGGACGTTTATCTTTAAGAAAGAAGGTAGAAAGACAGGATGCTACTAGAAAATTAAGTGATCCAATCTTTCCTGCATCCAGCTTCTCCACATCCTCACTGCCCAAAGTGGCAGCCAGCTCAAATAGTGGGACTCGCACAGGCAAGGCAAGCCAAGCGATAGGTGCTAGCTCAGAAGAAAGCAGAGTTGCTTCTCCACTTATGCTAATCAAGGGCATCCTTAAAGCATATAATTCATTCCTCTTGTATACAGCTTTCCAGAAGAGGAAGGCTAAGGAAGGGCATAGCAGAAGGGCAACTCTTTCTATTACTTTTTTTTTTTTTTAAGCATCCACAATTTACTGTGTGGAAAAAACAGCAGTCCTTCCAAATCTCTTTTTATAATGAGGTTTTTCCAGTTCCTCTTTTGCACTAGGATTGTTCTGCATATCTGGAGAAAGGAGAAGCCACAGGTGACGAAAAATTATATTTTACTTTCAGGTGACTGTGAGGCCTTCTTCCAAATTAAGAAGGAAGCTTGCCTACTATTTTTCCACAGTATGCAGAAATTTAGGTGGTTATCTGGAAAATAAGTGTTACAACATGGCTTTGACTGAGCTAAAACTGAATACGGCTTATTTCCTATGAGAGGAAAGGGAACCCGAGTTCATCACTGCCCTTCGCTTACCTGAGTGCTATTTTTCAGTTCACCAGCATGTGATGGAGTTGCTGAGGGTGCTCCTGAAGCAGTCTGCTGCTCTCCACTGGCAGCTAGTGGGTCCCAGCTAGTCCAGTCGTGGCTAATTTAAGAAGTCACAGGTGTAGCAATAACCTAGCAGCAGGAACTGAACCACTGTGAATATTCTTTTGGATACAGAACTGCAGCTACAGGCTGAGATCTGTCTCAGGCATGAACCTCCATCATATCCTGGCAGGTAGTTAAAGTAAATCTTCAGCAGGGACTGTTAGTTAGAGAGGGAGGAGAAATGTAGCTGTGCACTGAATTTTGGACGTGTCACATACTGTATTTTTCTGGAGTTTCCCTAGCCTAAAATGCGATAAAAATTAAGAGTATTGGTAATTGCAAGCAGTGACAAGTATTCCTGCTACTGGCTTTTCTTTGCTATTGAGAAAAGCAGTATGTGAAATATTATTAAATAGTTTGGTATAGCTTCATGATATCTGTTTATTACAAGCCATTGATGTAACTAGGAAGCATGAACATTACATTTGCCAATAAAACTACTGCTACAGAAAAGCAGACATCATCACAGTTATTATTTTCACAAGGGTATGTTCCAGAGAGACTTACATTGGGCCAATCAATAATTTGTGGGCTTTCTGTTAAAAAAAATCAGTCTCATGATATCAAGCATAACTTTAATCTTTCTTTGGACAAACATCTGAAAACGAAAAGAAAAGATGCATCTGAACATAAAAACCTCACAGAAAATAATATTTTCTATTAATCCAAGTCAAAAGCAATAACTATGCACACAAGAGATGCATCCAAAATACAGTATGCTTAGTTCGTAGGTTGTCACTTATTCCAAAGCTACCAAAATCAGAAATCTCTTAATGAAGTATAACTGTATAATTCAGATGCAAAAATGAAGAAAGTGTTCACCTTGTGAGAAAAACAGCACAGAGACCCCATTAAAGAAGAGATGAGAGCTGGAGGGTACAAGTTAGGAAACCAATACAGATAAAATGGGAATAAAAAGAATGAGCACACATTTGATTTCTGAAAACTTTTGAAAAAAAGCACCAGTTGAGGAAAACAAAGGAGAAGAAATCAAAACAAAGCTTGTTTTCTGACATTCCCCTGCCAAGACCAGAAAAATGCAGATAGAAAAAAGAAAAGCAATATTGGAGGATGATGTGAACACACTAACTGGCAGGCTGGAGAATGAGTAACTGAAGGGATTTACAAGGTGAACAATATTCTGAGTGCCAGAGGAAATTACTTGTATGTTAATCATTCACAATCTGGGAAAGAATTAAAACGNTTATTTATACCTGTATAATTTAAAAAAAAACCCACATTTTGAATGAAAAATATCCTTAAAGGTCAGTTTAATGCCATGCTTTCTAAGGCCTTTTTCCTCCCATCTCCAATTTTGTTAATTCTAGGTGTTACTGCATAGCTGTAGTGCACTATAAACACTAGAGGCAGGGGGGAGGTGTAGGGGGGAGGTGAGGGGATTTGGAAAGGGCATCTGGTTCAAGGTTAAGCTGAGATAAAGCCATAACTTGCTTTAGACTTATCTATGTGTCATCTCAACTGTGCGATATGACCCTCTCTTCTTGCTGAGCTGCATTATCTGATTTTGATAGTGTGCATCAGCTGACAGACTTCTTGTTGAGCTTTATTCTTGTCACTGTGGTTTCAAACGGTGGCTGCAATTAAACATGGACAAACATTTAGCAAACCTAAGGAAATTTGGAAATAATTTTCCTGGATAGTTTTATTGTAAAGTATTTGGCAACAATCAGTAGTTTTCAAACACAAGAGTCAGCTAAACCTGCTTTTTGTAATGAAGTAAGTACAATCATTCTCAGCGAAATTAAGGTTTCATTGATTTCCAGTTCATTCTTAGCCATGTCTTGCTATTTTTATGTTAATCCAGTCTATCTTAAACAGACTCTGCTGTTTGAAGTGTCCTATGAAACAATTTCAAAAGTAACCAACTCGAGAAACACCAGGAGTACAAGTTAAGGCAAGAAAAATCAGAAGCAGCAGAAAAAGCTGTAGGGCCTTTATTTAAGACAGCCAAACACTGTTTTAAATAAAAAGAGCATGAGATGGCCAGAAAGTGTGGAGCAGGTTTTGAGAAGATTTCAGCTGAATTCTGGAACCAATAGTGATATTATCCAAGCCACCAAACTTCAAGAGGCTTTCAAAGGTTTCAGCTTTGGCCCACTTCAGTGCAAAAGCAATAATGCCGACTCTAGAATATTTTTGACTTCCTGCATTACAAAACCAGCTAACAGTGTTCTACCAGTAAACTGACTGATTAGAGCTTCAAGCTTCAGCTGGAATGGGTCCAGAGATGCCTACACCTGTTTTTGTAATTCAGTGACCACTCCATCTCAGTAAAGAAAGGTAACGGTCTGGATTTGGATACTGTTCTACTCCTGTGCCATAACTGTTAAAAGAGTCCTTGTCTTCTGTCTCCCACAAACCATTCTAAAATGTCTTCTCCTAAGCACATCTGTTTAATTTTAAGAACAGTTTCAAAGAGTTTAAATTTTGTGTTCAGACCAAAGGACACTGGGTTTACCAGTAGATTCCACTTATGTTGCTTCTGCACCACCCACACCTGACATGCTTTGTCAGAGCTTCTGATTTATAAAACTTAGTTTTACCAGAGGACCACCATGGGCCCAGAAACACCCTAACTGTAAAATACTTGCTTCTATCTGATTTGGTTTATCAAATTTCTTTGATTAAGCCTTGTTAAAGGACAGTTGGGCCTTCATTACAAATGTTACACAATATGCAAAATCTGTAGGTTTTGTTATTCTACTACCTTTTTGATGGCAAAAGTAATTTTTCCTAAAACAAGACTAAAATTATTTATGGACCATTCCCTGCTCTGTTTTTCATTCAGCATCTAAATATTCAAGGTAATCCAAAGCTTAACTCCACACATTATGAAAACTACCATTTAAAATTAATTTATGTTTGAAATGACCTATAAAACCTTTCTTCTAAACCTCAGTTGAGATATCAGTTGCTTAAATATATTCAACACATTTAGCAGAATCCTGTCACCTCTCCTGTTCTTATTTAATTAAGAACTACTTTTGCCAGCCACAGGAGAATCAGAAGAGCTTTCTTTTGAGTTATTCACAAAGTGGTAAAATAACACATGCAGATACAGGAGATCACAACATAAGCAGGGCCAGTATTAGGACAAACTGGCCAAAAAGAGCAGCTTTTGGCATAATTTTAATCAGTACTTGGGTGCATGAAATGTCATGGAGTTTCAAATGAAATTAAATTATCCCTTTCTCTTAGCTTATTTCTGTTCCAACTAATCCTCTAACTCTTTATTAAACATTATCTTTACCATCTGCTCTGGGTGAGTGTTCAACACCTTGCAGAAGAACTCTGGCCTGATTGGTTTATATGGGCAACGTGATCTGAGTTTTATGCACATACTAAGGATTATGTCAAGGACAAAGAGGATGAATAATCCATTAACTATAATAAGCAAGAACCCATATCAGTGCAGCTAGAACATGTGTTATGTTTCAAAAGCAAAAGATGAATTAGAGATATGTGGATCATAAAATACTCATAACCCAGGACCCCCTCTATACACATCATTTCCATACGTACACACCACACTAAACAGCATTTCTGGAAGTGACATTTCAGTCTTGATGAATCAGACTTTTAGTGCTGAAATGGCATTTCAAAGCCTACAACATGCAAAGAAATAGCTCCACTGAATTGGACATTTCCTCTAACATGGAACAGATCGTAGCAAAATATCTGCCCCATGCATAGGTCTCTCAACCACATCTATACACTCAATAATAGAATGCTACTCTATTTTCATACTTTTTGTAAGCCTCTAAAATAAATTATCAAGGAACTGTACTGTTTAAAATCACAGTCTAAAAACTTACATTTAAAAAAGTAATTGTCAAAGGTTAGTCAAATGTTGTTATCAATTAGATCCAGTTATTGCTTCCACTCTTTGATAACCACAGACATTAAAATAACATTATCACTATTAATCATAATATTTAGTGTAATGTGTATCGTTGTACCAAGGCCTCATTTGCTGCAAAACACATAATTGTAAGTTTGGTTCCTTGTTCACAACATTCCATGTAATTACTCACCTCTTTCACCTTTACACATCTGTTGCAACAATTTGTCCTCCTTTGGCTAACCTTTCAGACCAAAGCATTTATTATCTCTTCCACTGTAAAGGTTTATGATCCCACAATGAACAATAATTATGATGGTATCTGATCACAGCATGTATATTAACAACAGAAAATATCTGGGCAACACATCTTTACTCATCTACTTGCAGAAGCTTTGCACAGTATATTCTTGCAGTGTGCTCTAAGATCTAATGACAGACTACTCTTCTAAACATCTGCAGCAGTTTGCAGATAATTACTTGGCCCACAGTAGCAGTATACTTCACTGCCATATGATTCTGTACCTGAAGGGAAGAACAAGGTTTTCTACTGGTCTAAGTCATCTGGACTCTGCTGATTTCAGTAGAACTATGTTAATTTACGCCAACAGTGTGATCTATGCACTTTTAGAATCAGTGACACTTGGTATTCAAACCTCAGTACTCCACGTTTGTAGGCTGACCAGAGACCTTGACTTCTTTACCTGCTCCTCTAGTACCCACTAGGGGCAAAACAAGCAAGAAGAGAATCACTGAGACCTTCAGCCTTGTACCGTGCTCCAGACCACTGCCCTCATAGCCCCTTGGATCAGAGGGAGATCAAATCAGACCCTGGCTCATTTGTTGTATAGGGACCTGCTTGCATTGCATACTTGAATCTACATCTCAAGTGTTCTAGGCAGTAGATGAAGATCTACACCATAGTTGCATAGCTTGGGTTCTTAGTAAACTTATTTTCCTAAACTTCAATACTAGTGACCATCTTATAAGTACAACCTATTCATAAAAAAGTAGAATAATAGAGCTGAAAGAGCCCAAAATAGTGGTATATTAAATGGCAAACAATAACCTAGTATCTTCCTCTCCAAGTCCTCTAGCCACAGGCAGCATTCAGTGGTAGTAATAGGTAGGCAAGGAAGGACCCAGATACCAGATGCAATAGTGCACATTTCTTTCTTCTTTCTCTTTTCCTCTGTAAAAGCCACCCACAGAGGAATAAAATAAAAACTCACAAACACAGAAGCCCCTGGGGGTGAAGAAGGAAGTGAAGGGGGATGGTATAAGAAGTCCTTCTACAGGCATTTCTAGCTGAGATCTCAGCCTCCAACTGTCACCATATTTTTGCCCCTGCCAGAACCACACTTCACTATTTTGATTAGTTTAAATATGCAGTCTCCCATTCTTAGATTTGAACAGCCAGTGCATTCTTCAGTTAAATCTATTATATCTTTGAATCCTTCTATTTCACAGAGTTACATTTTTTTTAGTGGAATAAATATGACATAATATGGCATATTTGTGAATGTTGTCTACATTTCTGTAGTTAACCATGTTTATGTCACAGAACTTCTCATGTAAATAATAGGCTCCTTAACACACACAGAGAGTTCTTAGACAAACTAGTCTTTGTGAATCCCCCAATTCAGAATACAAACACCATTACTAAATGAAAGTCTTCTGAATAAAGGAATATATTCTGTTCAGAGTAAATCGTATTTCAGATAGGACACTTCCGAGTAGACAGAAAAATGAGTTCCAAACACTCAAGTCTGGTCAGAGATCTAGGCCACTCACCAGAAGGCACTTCTATCAGTTCCCATCCTAACCACTGAACTTCGAAGACCCTTGGAAAGTACATAATGGAGTTACATTTTTTTTCCTAATACTTCCATTAAACCTTTTCATATGAAAGAAATTGAAGTTACTTTTCAGCTGTGCCTGTGGAAGAGTGCAAATTTTCAACGCAGTGGGAATTTTAAAACAAGAGAGAAACAGTGTTCATTATTATCTGGAGAGTGTCTCTCCCCTTGTTTATGTACATACATACATACATGCATGATTTACTTGAGGCAGAAGGACTGTGGGAGATGTAGAAGAACCATCTCCGAAATAAAAACCTTGAAAGTATAAAAAGAGGAGAGCAAAAGAATTATGTAAAGTGTTAAAGGGAAATAAAGATTTCATATGTATCTTAACTGTTAGTATGAGTAATACACAAAATGGATTTGGTTTAAGTTACCAGCTTTTATCCAGATTATCCAGACAATCAGCATCTGGTTTAAGTCCCCTCTGTAACCATCTGTAGTAATGTTACATGAAGGATTAGCCTTATCTGACATTTGTAATGAATATATGGATGGAAGAAGAGGAAGGAGTATGAAATGGAGTACATTTTTTAAAACTTAAAACCAGGTGAAAGCACATCTTTATTTGCCAGTTCTAACTGTGGTGGTTTTTGACTTTTCAAACATTAGCGTATGTATTAAAAACCAACATATCCTTACTGACTATTTAAAGAAAAGCTGCCAAATTGAGAAAAAATAATTTCATATCTTTTTATATTTGACCTTTTAAACATAACTAGAACATTAAATAAAGATAAAGCCTAATTCTCCATGTTCAGTCATGACAGATGGGTGTGATCACAAAAACATCAAAGGCAGGCTTATTCTAATCCTGTAAAGTGATAAGTGCCTCCTGGAAGGTCCTGAGTGCCTTCTAATCCTACTGAGGACAGGCTGCAAGTACATCAGGAGGTAATGGGAGTAAGTAACAAGGGTAGTAGTGGGCTTTCCTGTCCATAGGAGGAACCATATCTATTGAAAAGATATGATGTGTTAGGAAACAACTTGATTTATCTAAACATACAGATCAGAAATTGGGAAGATGTGTATTTATTTTCCACTGTCAGTAAGCTTATATTGTATATACATAGCATGGCCTTAGGCACAAAGCATGCAGCTCTAATAAGAAAATCTGGTTTCTCTTCCAGGCTCTGTTATTTGCACAACATTGCACAGTGCTCCAGGCCAGTATCTTTACCTCTTGGCATCAGTGCATTTCTTACACAGATAGTGAAATTGAAATGACCTGTTCTCAATAGATCATGAACTTGTGCAAAAGTGACAAGACATAAGAATCTATTACCATGATTAGTTTTAATGCATCAGAACGTATGATGAAAAAGCAAATTTTTGAAGCAGAAAGAGAAACTCAGGTTAAATCCTAGGAAATGTTTTTATTTGGGGTTTTTTCCTTTGAGCACAATCAAATATTCAGGATAGGGAAAATGAGAATAAAGGATCCTATAAATTTGAGGCAGGTAGCACTACCTTCGGAAGAAAACTTAATTGGAACAACTGTCAATCAGGTCAAGTTCACCAAGTAAAATCTTTTCATTGCAATATGGCCAGGTGAAAGGCCTAAATGAAGATTGGGTTTAGTGGTTTCAGGCTAGGTGATACAAGAACATAGTAAATAGTACTGCAGTGGAATGTAGCAACCAAAAAACAAGGTATATTATGACAATGCCAACCACTCCTCCCCAGTTTAAAACAAGTCTGCTAAGTCACGCAGCAAAAGTACTTTGTGCAAAGTCACGGATGATATCTAGGGTAGCTTAACAACTAAGCCTCAGCCATTTTGATCTCATCTCACTGAAACCCTGGGATGATTCCTACTGCTCATATAAGACATGGATATCTCACTTCCTTTGGTGAAATGACCACAATTAATAGCTGATATTAAAAGAAAGGCTTCTTCATATGTTTATTATTAGATGTCACGTATCCATGAAGTAGC
>VWYH01007936.1:0-11708 GCA_013399365.1 Pampusana beccarii
AAATAATATATATATATATATAGCTCTGGAAACAATTGTGCTGTGGCCAGATTTCTCCCATCTCCCACCACAGAGAAATCTGCTCAGAATAAGAGCCCAGGATTTCTGAGGTTTCATGCAACTAATGATGCACATGGAGAGAAAGTGCCAGAAAGAGAAGCTAATTGAATTGTGCCGGTATGTCTGTGCATCCCTCACACAAAGCGGGTTTCTTTCTATTCAGCCCTTGCACGGAGCCCGTGGCTCTCACCTGGCATGACTTCAGTCACCAGAGATCCCTCCGCAGGGAGCTCCCGCACGATCTCGTTGTCGTCTTCATTTATATCGAGCCAGCGGCCGCAGTTGAATGAGTATTTTTCTTTTGTCAGCGTTTTCAGCAGAGTTACCTTCATTAAACCAAGACACTGCGTGAGTTCAGAGGCTTAAAGACAAAAAATCAACAAGCTCCTGACAGGTTTTTGCCTGGGAAGCAAGAGGCAGTGGCAGAGAAATAACACACGTTAATAACGAGACCGTCATTCAGAATTTTGCACGGCAGCGACACATGGAGCAAAGCCCGTCGCAGCTGACAGCTTTTCATTGCTCCTTTCTCCAATATTGCCACAGGATTGTGAAAGTTTTGATGGATACCATGTCTCTCAGTAATTGCTTGTCACGTGCCACTGTATAAAGCCGTAGAGAAAAGCCATGGATGGCACTTGCCCTGTTGGTCCCTGCAGCTCAAAACCATTTAGAAAACATCCAGAAAATGGCAGCAAGAATGATCAAAGATCTGATGAAGCTTCCAAAGGTGTAATGAGCAAAAAAGGTGGGTCTCTGCAGATGGCTGGAGAAGTGGATGAAGGGTAGGGATGGTGAAGGTCTACAAAACCATAGGTGGTATGGAGAAGGCAGAGAGGGTTGACTATTTGCTTTTCTGCTACAAGAAAAACAGGGGATCAAATGATGCTTGTAGAGTGAAGTTCAAAGCAAACAAAAGGATGCGGTCAACCTGTGAAGTCCTTGCCAAAAGCTATTGTGGTTGTTGAAAGTTTAAATGTTCAAGGGGAGACTGGAACCTTTGAACAAATAAATGGAAGAGAAACCTGCTGAATGCTTAGCATTTAGTAGATCTGTTCAGGAAGCAAGTCTCCAACTGGAAATAGTTCAAGGCTGGAAGAATATTGAAGTTAAGTTTCACAAATGCTTGTTCTTTTTTTACTGTTCTCTAATCATGCATTTATGTGATGAAGGAGGGAGGCTATTGGTCTAGATGGACTTTTGGGCTGATCAACACGGCTGTTCTTGAGTTCTTGTAACAGAGAATGGAAGCCTGCCCCAACATGAAACAAGCCTGGTGTGAAATGTGTGAGGACTGGAACAAAACCTCGTTAAGGCTTCATCTGAGTTCCCAGATGCTAAAATTAATGCACAAGTGATGAGGTTCATGTGCCGTGAGCCTGGTGCATCCAGAAAACATCAGGCTGGCTGTCTGTGGGCAGATTGATTTAATACATCTTCACCAGGTTTTCTTACAGAGTTTGGCCCAAAGTGAATCCTAAACACACTGTCAGATCCCTCTTCTCCACCCTGAACACAATTTCTGTGCAGGAAAAGAGGATTCCCCAGGAAAACGTATAACCATGTAAGGTCTAAGCATTCTTGCTCATCGTCTGTGAACAAACTAACAGAGACAATTGCAGTGGCCCAACATCTGACCAGCACTTTCTTTTTGATGAAGATCACAGCCAGACACCTTCTCCCACCATATGGTGAGCACAGCAGTATTTGATGCCCCCTCCACACTGGTTGCATATGCTTTCGCATCTCCCTGGCAATGCAAGAGAGCAGAATCTGTCAAAGCGCGTTAGAGGCACACAAGAAAAATCTCTAAGCGGTAAATTGTGATTTATTATCACAGTTATTTATGGCTGTGCAGCAAAGAGCTTGTTTTGTTAAGTGCAGAAAACGTCTCCCAAGCTCCGCAGGAGTATAGGTGAAGTTTAGCGATGAACTTGCTACCTCGCAGAGCAAGCTAAGGGCTGACAGCATGGTAATCATTGCTGGTGGAACAAAGGACATGGGACTGAAGATCAAGCAGATCAGCCTTCTTATTTCCCAAACAGCACGGTGCTGCTCTCTCCTGCACAGTCTCCACGGGCACCTCCAGTTTATAAGTGTCCACCTCCTGCAATGGGGCAGTCAGCACTTCAGGGCAGGTGAGGCTCCACTGTGCGATAGGTCTCTGCCACAATCAGTTTTTTGTTATGACCTAAACAGGCCATGGAAGGAGTGGGTTTGCCTCCCTGTACAAGTAAATGATGTCCAAGAGGAAGAAGCTTTCTGCAGAGCAAGAGGAAAACCCCCTAGTAGCAGCGAGTGGGGACTACAGTGGTCTGACACCAGGAGGATGGGGAAATGTGCTTTTCACCATCGACCTGGGCTGTTGGGAGATGGCATAAACCGTTGCTCTCATTTCCCACACATAGCTGGGCTGAACAGAGAGGGACAGGAAGGAGAAGGAATTTCCTCAAAAAAACCACGCAATGAATCTTCTCCTCACATACTTAGCGAACACGAAAATATCATAGAATCATAGAAACACAGAAACATAGAAATCATAGAATCATAGAATCACAGAATGGTTTGAGTGGAAAGGGACCTTCCCAGCTCCCCCAGTGCCCCCCCTGCCATGACAGGGACATCTTCACCAGCTCAGGTTGCTCAGAGCCCCGTCCAGCCTGGCCTGGGATNTGCTCCCTTCGCTTCCCATTTTCATGTAGCATTTACACTTTCACCCCTCATCCAGCACCATGTGTATAGCAAGGGACCTCTGGCCACTGCACATTAAACTCAGCTGCCAATGACCCAGGACAGACAGTGCACACCTCTGTGACCAGACTGGATTTTCAGGTCTCCCTTCCCATGCTGTCCCCTCACCTTATTCAGATGCCAGCCAGCAAAAGGATTTCTTTTCTCATGCCATATCCGAAGCTTGTAAAATGTGCCCAGATCAGGGAGCTCAATCTATAGAGGGGGAAAAAGATGGAGTGCGTTATCCATTTCTGTAAGTCAGCAAAGCATGCACACGAAAGACACCTCTGAACATCTTTCAAGAGCCAATTATGTCCTTTAAAAGTAATAAACCCTACTCTGCAAAGATAGCTTGATGACTCTCTTTGCAGGAGACAAGAACATATACACGGAATCCAAACACTTTTGATCGTGAGAGCTCCTTGAAATCATTCCTCCCAGTAAGAAGTAAGGCCACGAGCTTCAGCTTTTTCTCAAACAGGGTCTGCAAACCACATGCACACTTCCCAAGGATAGCATATATGGCTGCTGGTACAAAGAGTGTAAATGTTTAGGCTACAGCCATGCCTTAAAATCCTGTTTCTCAACCTTTCTCTGACCAGTCTCCTGTCAACATTTTTTGTTCCTAAAGACAAGAAAACTCTCCCCAGCCTCCAAACTCAATGTAATGTTGAGCTCAGCACCAAACATTCGTGGAGGCTTCACTTCCGAGGAGGTTGAAAACCAGATCACTGAGGAAAGGAAACACCACTGCTAATTCTCCTGTGAACAGCTAATGACCACCTAGGCACTGAGGGAAAAGTAGGTAAATTATTAGCTTTATGGGGCTATTGACTTCAGAAGCCATCAAGGAGATGTGGCACTCAGTGCCACCATGACTTGAAATCACCACCTGAGCACCCAAGAACACCAACCTAAGCCCAGCTGGGAGAAGACGAAACGGATCCGCGGTCAGGGAAATAATTTGAATCACCACCACACTGAGCGACTCCACCTCCACTTCAGAAGGATCTATTGAGGTGAAGACCACACACTGCTGGTTTTCCGTACAAGGCTCAATTTTGTGCCCTGGAAAACAATACCAACCCAAATTTAGCATCTGCATGAGGCTCATACCATGAACTTGTCAGTCTGTCCAGTTTCAAAGTTGTCTGAATTGTTGTCCAGCTTCATCTCATCTGACTTCCCCTTGTCTCCATAGATCTGGAAGAAGATGGTGGCGTCCGTCCCTGCATTCTTAATGTCGCTTGTCCAGATCCAGAGAGACCAGGGGTTTTCTACAAAGAAAGGTTCAAGACATTTTGTTTAAAAAAGTAATTTTTAAAGATATCCTGGTAAAAACCACAATTCTCATTTTTTTTTTCCTGTGGGTGGTAAAGAGGGCAGGATGGTACTAAAGAAGAACAGGACATTTTATCTTTTGTCGTACAAACATAATCAGCTGCTACATGACATACGGGAATGAGATTGCCTGGAAAATTACTTCTTTGTTTCCATTTAAAATAAAATGACAAAAACCCCATAAATCACCATTATCCAGGTGAACCATATTATTCTATGTCATACATTACTAACAGGGATGTGTTCCATCTCTGTATTTTCAGCACTTCGCCAACACCTACAACTGTAGCTTCAAAGACCGTTTTAAAGCCAGAGAAATGCTGTCAGCTTTCTTTTTGTCAATGAGAGCCTCCAGCTACTTGTGTACAGTGCAGAGCAGCTCCAGGTAGCTCCTTACACTTGCTCTGGACGATCTGTGTCTGGAACGAGGAGGAGTATGGATACAGCCACGCATCACTTCAACCTGAGCTCATGAGATTGGACCCCAAATACGCTTTTTGCAGGATAGGCCGGCTTGGAGCCCATTCAGGTATCTCTATCCATCCTGCTTTGTGTGGAGCAGGCATGCTCAGAGCAATGTAAAGATATTTTTTGAAAGGTTTTAATTTTTTAAAATGCTTAAGTCTCACACATCTTCAGTTGGCGCTTGTGTTACTCTAAGTGACATGCCCAAATATTGCGGCAAAGCTACATAATTTTAATCTCTTAAGTCTTCATATAAAATTTTAACTGCAAGAGAAGGTTTTTTTGCAGTGGTTTTACATTGATTTTCATATCAGAGGATGGTCGCACAGATAAAGGTGATGTTATTTCCTCTAAAGAGCCCCTCATCTTCATCCTTTATTGTTATAATGTGTATCACTTCTGAAGGTCTTGCAGCACCTACAGAAGAGGGAATAGGTTTCTTCCCTGACTCAGACATCAGCTGAATAATTAATAAATCCTAATGAAAGGATTGCTAACCCTTTCAGTAAGCCTGAGCCCACACAAGCATGTCTCGTCCTTCAGAGACCAGAATGGAATATAAAAATACGATGACATGCATATAAATTAAATTTTTACTGATCTACTCAGCATTTGACTGTAAAAAAAAGAGGTGGCAACTATTAAAAAAGTGAGGGAGAAGAGGGAACTCTCTTTTAGAAAAAGTTTTGCCTTTAGTAATACGCAGGATGTTGACGGCCTATGAAAAGCACCGGCAAGTTTTATCTGAGCAGAAATGAAGCTAAAACAAGTTTGCGTCTGGGATGTGAAACAGCAGCCTGCTCTCCCTGGGGAAAAGAGCCAGGGCAATTCAGACACCAGAGACTTCTCTCGTCTGCCTGGTTTGGCCTCCCTGACCTCTCGCTGAAGGAAAGGAGTGATGCACGCAGAGAGGGGGAACAGGGAACTTGGACAAGGATTAGACGCTGATAGAGGGCTGATAGCGAGAAGCCACAGAGAGAGAAGCACGGACTGCATTGCCAGAGGAGACCAGGCGCTTCCCCAAAAAACATCAAGGTCTCGCTGGGCACATCCCCATGTTTCACATCCCTTCGCTTCAAGGCATCCAGGCAGTGTGAAAATTCTCAGAGCTGGAGTAAATATTTCCCAGGGCACAAACACCAGGGAGGGCTAGACCTGACACAACAGTTTCCAGGATAACATTCAAGATAAGGGAGGGGGAAATTAAAAAGAAAAAAGACTTGAGAATAAATACAGGCTACGCATCGAGCTGCAATCTGCTTGGGGAACAGCTTGCAAACGCTTTGCAGGGAGACATTTCACCATGGATACCCAAAGTGAGGTTGAACCAAGCTTTGATCAGCTCTACAGAAAGGGACAGTCCTGCGTGCAGAGGGAGACAGGCGAGGTGACATAAGAAGGCTTTTCTAACTCCAAGCCTTATGCTTCTATAATCTGGCAGCTAAAGGTCACAGATTTCTCAAGGCTAATGCTCTCTGTCTATCTCCTGCACTGCAGCAGTGGGGGAATTAGCCTGTCAATAACAATCAGAGCTGATAATAGAGGGTTAAAGGTTGCAGATGCTTTAGTTAAATGGACCGAGTCAGAGGCGCAATGTGGTTATAACACCGACTAACATTTAGATAAAGCTTATTTAAATGAACTGCTGTTTAAGCAGGAGCCCATCCAAAGCATTCAGATTAAACTGTATCTATTATCCTAATTAAAACATTCTGCTTGCACATGCATACTGTGCAGGCAAGAGCAGAGATCCATTTTGCTTGCTGCAAAACCACCCAGCGGGGCTGGGTGCAGGAGCCATGTGTGGATGGATGAACGCGCCGGTACGTTGCTGTGCACAGCACGGAACAGCACCTCCCAGCAAACATGGAATCGTAGAATCACGGAGTAGTTTGGGTTGGAAGGGACGTTCCCAGCTCCCCCAGTGCCCCCCCTGCCATGACAGGGACGTCTTCAGCAGCTCAGGTAGCTCAGAGCCCCGTCCAGCCTGGCCTGGGATGTCTCCAGGGATGGTTCAGCCACCACCTCTCTGGACAACCTGGGCCAGGCTCTCACCACCCTCAGGGCCAACAATTTCTTCCTCATGTCCAGCCTGAATCTCCATCCTTTGGTTTAAAACCATCACCCCTTGTCTTGTCAAACATGCCATTACCTCCCTCCAGAGAAAAGGGCTCAAATGCTTGTGTGTCTCAGGAAGTTAATTTGGCAGATGAACAGGACTAAGAGCTGTTTTTTCTCTAAAGCCAAATGTAAAAAGTTGAAGTTAGTGGAAAGAGTTTGGTTTTTCTTCTTGTTTTCTCCCAGGTTTGTTTTTGTGTTTTTTTTTTGTACTATTTAGGGTTTTTTTTTCCTATCTGGAACAGGGAAGCTTTGCTTCTGTAGTGATAAGGAATGTAACCTGGCTTGTCTGCAAAGGTGAGATGGTAGCTGAGGCAGCCCTAGGCCCAGTGAACCTCGGAAGGCTGCCAGGTCCAGTTCCTTCCCTTAAGAAAATAAGTGCAATTCTCCAAAATATTTACAAATTTTCATTTTAAACCCTCCCTACCAGGATGTTTAAGGCTGAAGCTCATGCAGGACTCAACTCTCTTGAGCCTGTACCTGACCATGGGTCTACCTGTGTCACATCGCGTGGGTGGCATGCAGGGTGCTGTCACAGTGGGGAGTCACAGGAGGTTTCTGGGCAATGGTACCTACTTTTCAGCCTTCTCTGGCGCAGGGAATCCATTTCGTAGAGCTCCCGCTCTATGAGACCATCTCCTTCATTTTCATCCAGCCATTTCCCACACGGGAAGGTTTGCTCTATACCAGTGAACGGGCAGTACACCACCACCTGGGAAAAGAGACTGGGAAGGTGACTTTTAATATTCTGTTACTGGCAGCCCGTGTGACCTTGATACTGAAAACTTAAGTAGCTGAAGCAAAGACAGTGATTGAGATCTTGGTTCTGCTGTCAAAATGAGGTTTTCTGAACTAAAATGAACGGGAATGGTTGCATAATTCCCAGTTTGGAGTACAGCTGGGAACCATCTGACCTGTTATTACTGCTCTTCCAGAAGTGCACCAAAATGGGTCAACCCAGAAGAGGCAAAACACCTCCAGGGATGGGAAAATGAATGGGCAGTATGGATGCAGGAGTCAGCATCGTGTCATGGAATCACAGAATCACNGCTTTGTGTGGAGCAGGCATGCTCAGAGCAATGTAAAGATATTTTTTGAAAGGTTTTAATTTTTTAAAATGCTTAAGTCTCACACATCTTCAGTTGGCGCTTGTGTTACTCTAAGTGACATGCCCAAATATTGCGGCAAAGCTACATAATTTTAATCTCTTAAGTCTTCATATAAAATTTTAACTGCAAGAGAAGGTTTTTTTGCAGTGGTTTTACATTGATTTTCATATCAGAGGATGGTCGCACAGATAAAGGTGATGTTATTTCCTCTAAAGAGCCCCTCATCTTCATCCTTTATTGTTATAATGTGTATCACTTCTGAAGGTCTTGCAGCACCTACAGAAGAGGGAATAGGTTTCTTCCCTGACTCAGACATCAGCTGAATAATTAATAAATCCTAATGAAAGGATTGCTAACCCTTTCAGTAAGCCTGAGCCCACACAAGCATGTCTCGTCCTTCAGAGACCAGAATGGAATATAAAAATACGATGACATGCATATAAATTAAATTTTTACTGATCTACTCAGCATTTGACTGTAAAAAAAAGAGGTGGCAACTATTAAAAAAGTGAGGGAGAAGAGGGAACTCTCTTTTAGAAAAAGTTTTGCCTTTAGTAATACGCAGGATGTTGACGGCCTATGAAAAGCACCGGCAAGTTTTATCTGAGCAGAAATGAAGCTAAAACAAGTTTGCGTCTGGGATGTGAAACAGCAGCCTGCTCTCCCTGGGGAAAAGAGCCAGGGCAATTCAGACACCAGAGACTTCTCTCGTCTGCCTGGTTTGGCCTCCCTGACCTCTCGCTGAAGGAAAGGAGTGATGCACGCAGAGAGGGGGAACAGGGAACTTGGACAAGGATTAGACGCTGATAGAGGGCTGATAGCGAGAAGCCACAGAGAGAGAAGCACGGACTGCATTGCCAGAGGAGACCAGGCGCTTCCCCAAAAAACATCAAGGTCTCGCTGGGCACATCCCCATGTTTCACATCCCTTCGCTTCAAGGCATCCAGGCAGTGTGAAAATTCTCAGAGCTGGAGTAAATATTTCCCAGGGCACAAACACCAGGGAGGGCTAGACCTGACACAACAGTTTCCAGGATAACATTCAAGATAAGGGAGGGGGAAATTAAAAAGAAAAAAGACTTGAGAATAAATACAGGCTACGCATCGAGCTGCAATCTGCTTGGGGAACAGCTTGCAAACGCTTTGCAGGGAGACATTTCACCATGGATACCCAAAGTGAGGTTGAACCAAGCTTTGATCAGCTCTACAGAAAGGGACAGTCCTGCGTGCAGAGGGAGACAGGCGAGGTGACATAAGAAGGCTTTTCTAACTCCAAGCCTTATGCTTCTATAATCTGGCAGCTAAAGGTCACAGATTTCTCAAGGCTAATGCTCTCTGTCTATCTCCTGCACTGCAGCAGTGGGGGAATTAGCCTGTCAATAACAATCAGAGCTGATAATAGAGGGTTAAAGGTTGCAGATGCTTTAGTTAAATGGACCGAGTCAGAGGCGCAATGTGGTTATAACACCGACTAACATTTAGATAAAGCTTATTTAAATGAACTGCTGTTTAAGCAGGAGCCCATCCAAAGCATTCAGATTAAACTGTATCTATTATCCTAATTAAAACATTCTGCTTGCACATGCATACTGTGCAGGCAAGAGCAGAGATCCATTTTGCTTGCTGCAAAACCACCCAGCGGGGCTGGGTGCAGGAGCCATGTGTGGATGGATGAACGCGCCGGTACGTTGCTGTGCACAGCACGGAACAGCACCTCCCAGCAAACATGGAATCGTAGAATCACGGAGTAGTTTGGGTTGGAAGGGACGTTCCCAGCTCCCCCAGTGCCCCCCCTGCCATGACAGGGACGTCTTCAGCAGCTCAGGTAGCTCAGAGCCCCGTCCAGCCTGGCCTGGGATGTCTCCAGGGATGGTTCATCCACCACCTCTCTGGACAACCTGGGCCAGGCTCTCACCACCCTCAGGGCCAACAATTTCTTCCTCATGTCCAGCCTNTTTTTTTTCCTATCTGGAACAGGGAAGCTTTGCTTCTGTAGTGATAAGGAATGTAACCTGGCTTGTCTGCAAAGGTGAGATGGTAGCTGAGGCAGCCCTAGGCCCAGTGAACCTCGGAAGGCTGCCAGGTCCAGTTCCTTCCCTTAAGAAAATAAGTGCAATTCTCCAAAATATTTACAAATTTTCATTTTAAACCCTCCCTACCAGGATGTTTAAGGCTGAAGCTCATGCAGGACTCAACTCTCTTGAGCCTGTACCTGACCATGGGTCTACCTGTGTCACATCGCGTGGGTGGCATGCAGGGTGCTGTCACAGTGGGGAGTCACAGGAGGTTTCTGGGCAATGGTACCTACTTTTCAGCCTTCTCTGGCGCAGGGAATCCATTTCGTAGAGCTCCCGCTCTATGAGACCATCTCCTTCATTTTCATCCAGCCATTTCCCACACGGGAAGGTTTGCTCTATACCAGTGAACGGGCAGTACACCACCACCTGGGAAAAGAGACTGGGAAGGTGACTTTTAATATTCTGTTACTGGCAGCCCGTGTGACCTTGATACTGAAAACTTAAGTAGCTGAAGCAAAGACAGTGATTGAGATCTTGGTTCTGCTGTCAAAATGAGGTTTTCTGAACTAAAATGAACGGGAATGGTTGCATAATTCCCAGTTTGGAGTACAGCTGGGAACCATCTGACCTGTTATTACTGCTCTTCCAGAAGTGCACCAAAATGGGTCAACCCAGAAGAGGCAAAACACCTCCAGGGATGGGAAAATGAATGGGCAGTATGGATGCAGGAGTCAGCATCGTGTCATGGAATCACAGAATCACTTTGGTTTGAAGAAACCCTCAAGATCTTCGAGTCCCACTGTTAATCTAACACTGTCACTATACCGTGTCCTAAGCCGTGTGTCTAAACATGACACTAAACCATGTGTCATTGCGCAGTGCATGCCCTACATCACACCGGTGCACAGTAGGGTTTTGCAGGAAACATAGGATACAAAAAGCCTTCAAACACATCCCAAGGCAATTTTGCTTGCCCAGAAAACTGCTTTTCCTCCCGGATTCAGGCTAGGCAGCTGCCTCCCTCTCCACCCTCCCATCAGCTCCTGCTGGTCTAATACTCCAGCTCACATCACATATTGCTCCACAAACTCCCAGGCTGTGGTCAGCCTTATTTTTTTTATTTTTTCCTGAGCTGCAGAGCAGCATCTAAAAACTTCAGGAAAGTCTGAGTGTCAATGATAACTTTGAAATGCTCAGCACAACCCAAGACCACATTTCTGCCTGGCCCCTCAGGCGAACATCTGAAGGTGCTTTTGGCGCTGAGCAAAAAATTATCTCTGTGTTTGTGACTGCAAAGGGGCAATCAACCCAATTAGTGAGTGATTGACTTATGCATCCAATGTGCCTTTGAGGCAATCAGCTACTACCATGCATTATGTATAATATTGACTTGTTAAGCTGGGGGTATTGTCATCCAAATGAAGGCAGATTTTTTCTTTTTTTTTTTTTTNNNNTTTTTTTTTTTTTAAATATGTTTGGTTGTTAGGGTTAGGTTATGAATAGGCAACAGTCTGAGAGCTGTCTACAGACAGACGACTTAGTCTCACCTTCTCACAAAACCAGCCAGAACTGACACCGCAATTGTCGTGCCCGATGGTGACTCTGCTGAGAGGGCTGAGAAGAGCAGCGATCTCCACGTTAAAGAGATCTGTCCTGGCACGCTCAAATTCACCCCCTTCCAAGAAAATCTTCCCGCTGTTCTTCATGCCTTTGGAGCCGTGGAGGATTACGTGGATCTTGGAGTTCGTACCAGCCCCTCTGATATCTCCTGTCACTACAGCAACGTTGTACACAATACCTGAGGGAGTCAGGAATTTGGTTAGGAAAGGAAGGGAGGAAGGGAGGAAGGGAGGAAGGGAGGAAGG
>VWYH01007936.1:12416-54539 GCA_013399365.1 Pampusana beccarii
CGAAAGGAGGGAGGGAGGAAGGGAGGAAGGAAGGAAGGAAGGAAGGAAGGAAGGAAGGAAGGAAGGAAGGAATCTCAATAGGGACTTTGGATGAAGTTAAAACATCAGAACCCACTTTCTTCTAAACAATCCTCTCTTTGAAGTTTATGTTAAAAATTGTATTCAAGCAAGAAAAAGCAAGAAAAAAGTGCAGTCTTGAATTGTAAAGGGCTAAGGGAAGCTTTTAGTAAATGAACTGTGTTTTTTCAGATTTTTTCCCCCATCTTCCCACAATTTTTGCCAACATGAATCCTGAATTCAGCATTCTGCACCCAGACCACTCTCCTTGTGCACACGTAGGGGGATATACAAGGACGGCAGATGTTGAAGACCATGCAATGAAGTAAAGAACAGCTGTTAAGTGCATAGTCAAAATGTTTTCCTTTATGCTAATGAATAAATACAAGCAGAATACTATCCAAATAGTCTTCTGCCTTGTAGTAATTTGTTTTATTGACTTTACATCCAGGCTTCTTTTAACAGAGACATAACTTTTGGTTGTATGTGCTCTAAACACACTGGGTTTAAAAAAAAAAAAGAAGCCAGTTTTAGGGTTCAGCACTGCCTTTCTTGTTTTGCAAAAGGATGCATATTTCTCCAGGCAAGAACCTGAAGTACAATATTCACTACTGTGTGGCCCATTGGCCACCGTGTAAACAGGAATCTGCTTTCTGAAAGCTGGTGAAGCACAAGTTGGATCTTCCATCCTTTGCCCCTCAGCCCCTTGTCCAGGTGCATTGCATGATAAACCAGCGTGTGGGTCCTGCACAGCTTCACCAGTGAGATGTGGAGGTGGGAAATGCAACGGTAGCTCAGGGACCCTCACACAAAGCAGCCTGTCACCAGCAGATGGTCCACTGCAGGTGGGTCTGAGCTCAAGGCATTCAATCTTCTACAGAAAACATGGATAGTGGCATTAATAAGGCCTCTGTATCTTCACATTTCCCACCATGGATTCAGCCCATGACTTTACCTGTGGCTTCAGTGCCCCCAACAAGAATGTCCCTCTGGATTTTGCCATCATCTTCATCTAGAGCAAACCAGCGTCCAACTGGGAACTGGTACACACATTTATTGCCAATGTCTTCAATGATCACCTAAGAGAAAAGAAGCAGCGCATTGCAAAAATACACATGGAAAAAGCAAAGATATTACATGAGAGGTGGCAGAAGAGCAGAAGCTTAATGTACATGTTCTCACCTGTTATTTAATATATTCAATACTCTAGCAGATCCCTCTCTGCTCCCTAATTATTACGGATAGCATTTCAGACAATTGGTGAGTAAAAACCGAGGCTTTTTTTTTTTTTTTTTTAATACAATTAACTCAATCTGTATCTCTTTAAGTGTACAAGACCAGATGTCTCTGCCAGCAAGACCAGCTGGCTGGCCTGTTGTCCTTCTCTCCAGAGCCCCTTTGCTGGCTGCTCTTCTCCATCAGTCCAATGGCAGCTCTTTGTTCTGCTTTGGGAACAGACTTCTGCCTTTCTCTCTCAGTTGCAGAGCCTTGTTATAAAACAATAGCAAGGAATTTCAGGACAAATCAAGACTATCGAATCAGCTTGTGTGAGCTGGCAATATCACGTCATCCCACTCCATTGCTCCAGGATGGAACCATTGCAAAGACAGCCATAAAACCTTGCTGTAGGAATAATTTCTAATTTGGAAGGATTTGATTCTTGGACCTATCTACATGCATATTTTACTGAAACAAGCCCAGAAACAATCTTTCCCTTTAATAGTAGATTAGGCCAGTGTTACCCATATGGAGTTTCTTGCACCTCCTGCTGACGCATTTCTTACCAATATATTCTTCTGGGTTCCTAAAGTTTGTCATAGAGTTACAGCAGTTTTTTAAACAAACAGTGAAGAGTACTGAGGATTTTCAGTCAGAAAAGAGGAAATCAAAATCTCTACTTGCCTGCATGGCTTATATCTCAGATAAAGAAAACTCACTACTAGGGATAGAAAGTCATTGCCATTTTTCTCTGCCTTCACAGCAAACTGAGATAATCTGAATTCTGTCCTTTCTGATAGATTTGAGAAACTATCCTCTGGGAAACAGAGCTTCCTCTCCTGTCACTCATCCCATGCTGTAGCATGGCCAGTTCTCATTGTAGAGACGTGGACATGGACATGGACATGGACGTGGACATGGACAAGGACAGCAGTGTCTGCCAGGGCTTGGATTGTCAACACGAGAAAGCAGTGCCAGAGTGTTTGAGACAGAAATACATGAGGTTCAGGAGAAATATCGACACTCAGATTTCCCCTGTACCAGCTGATCCTCTTTGGGTTCCCATTAGTAACTTCATTCATGTATTTAGAGGTGGAAAACCAGCTCTGAGTATAAGTCACACTGAAAGCCCAGGAAACACAAGAATTTCTTATGATGTTTAGCAAGTTCATCTAGGAGTGGCAATACTAGAGACACCAAACACTGGAGCAAATTAGAGAAAAACATCTACCAATAGTAGGAGATAACTGGGTCGAGTTTTAGCTCATTCTTCCAGTTGCACTTGCAAAGCAAAAGTTGCCTTTCAGTTAATCACAAACATCTTGGTGGTTCATGTGGCAGAACATCAGATTAGTGTGTTGGATGCAACTAGTCACTGCTTCAGGCTTTGGGACTTAAGCAACCTAACCAACATCAAAAACCATGCCAGACAGACTTCATCTGCAATGTGAGAATAAGGTTCCTTTTCTGTGGGCTCCCCCCACTATTTATTACAATGAGCACAACAGCTCTGTTTTTCATCTTCTGCATTTTTCACAGACAAAAAACATAATAGTGCTTAGTCCAGTGTGTGGTGATGGTGGAAAATCGTAAGCTAATATTTGCATTTTGTAATACATCAAAACACTCAGTTATCCAGGATGTACCAATTTGGGGTCAGATCTTCAGTGGATTAAAGCCAGCTGTGCTGAACTACATCAGCAAAGGAAATAAAATCAGATTATAGGAAACAGTCATAGATTTCTCCTTTTAAAATATTCTTTCAACCATTTCACTAAAAGCTGCAATACCTTCATGACTTAGAGCAGGAGATTAAAATGAGGAGTAAAGTGGGAGTGGAAGAACAGGATCTTTGTGGCAGGTATATATTTTTTGCTGTGCCAATGATAAACCACTTAAATTCGGCCAAGCTATAAGTCTTGGCAAATTTCCAGTGTGTGCAGACTCAACAGATATTTCTTAGACTCTGGTATTTTTAGGATCTTGGCAATGCATTAAGCCAACAGAGTGGAGGGGCACTTGGAGGTCCCAGCTTGCAGAATTCCCCCTCATCTGTCAAAGAAACTGCAGTGACTGAAACAGGAGAAATACTATTAGAGCAGGCAAAATGATGTCTCAACAACTGGATTTTCTCACTGCCGCGAAATCCCTGGAGGTGCTCAACAATTTACCTAAACCCTGAGTGTCCATCATCTTCTAACAACCCAATGTGAATCTTTCGCATGTGTCTGGAAAGGTGAAAACTTGTTTTGTGGCTTTCTTGGTAACCAGGTACCTGTACAGCCAGGAAATATCCTTGCATTTCTTGGCATCAGACCACCGAGAGGGTAAAAAGTGAGACATTTTGATCCCACAACATGCTCGTGTTAAACATCTCAGGAGAAACTAACCTTTGCGAGGAACCAGCCAGCAGAACCACCCTTGTTATTGTGCCCTATGTTAATTTTCCTTAACCTTCCCAAATTTGGAGCGTCGAGCGTGAACTTGTCCTCTGCTCCTTTTTCAAAGTTGTCTTTGTCATTGTCCAGTTTCCTCACACCTGAGAAAAAATAGCGAAAAAATGAGGAGGAAAGGGTTACAGGCACATACGTGTTTGTAAGTGAAGAAATATTCAGGAATGTCACCACTGACTGAATCAGATATTCTCCAGGTACCATCTCTCTGCAGCCAGGATTTAAGGTAAAGGCAGAGGATTTTATATTCTAATAAAAGGTACCCTTTCTTGAGCACAGAAAAGACCAGGATTTTCACTGTAATGTCACAGTTACTTACAGCTCTCAAAGTTTTCAGAAGTACACATCCAGATGGCTCTCGCATTTTTTTTTTTTTTTTTTTCAATCCACCATATTTTCCTTTTATTTTTAACATCTTTAAAAAAAATTCCAAACTCTTCGAAAAAAGGGTTTGGTCACAAACTTTAGATTTTGACATTTCAGGAACAGGATTCTTTGCTGCATTACACAGGAGGGATTTATTTTCAAATTAAGATCTCACCAGGGCTATTGGCTTTTCCTGCTCTTATAAGAGCTTGCCTTTATGAAAAATATTAAAGCACTGACCCCGGTTGCAACCAATGTTGCCCGTGTGTGAGTGATGCTGCGAGTGGGACTGAACCTGCCCAAGGCACCAGTGCAAGAAGTGTTAGAGGGAAACTCATCCCACTTCTCTGAGAAGGGGATGAATCATTTTCTAGGGGTATTATTTGCCTGTTCAGATACGAAAGAGCGCCTGGACAGCTGGCTTAAATTTAGACTTGCGCCTTTCAGGTGTTTCCAGTGAGATCAGATGAATCCACTAGTAAAAGTCTGGAGAGCTAATCAAGGATGAGAGTTATCCACTCGGTTTCGTAATCTGTTCAAGGACACTTGGGAGACATCGTGTCGTTTCTCCTTGAATTTGCTGGGATATGTGCAGTGTAAAAGAGAGAATATTTCCTGGCTGGGTGTCCAGGAATTTCCACCCACCTTTCCCCATGGTGTGACCCAGGGACTTTGCCCTGGGCACACCTTTTAGTATTATTCAGGTAAAAAAATATACATTTTTTTAATAAATTCAAGTTCCAAGAACACTGTTGTGGTACAATATACATAGGAAAATGAACAAACAAAACAATAAAGATAATAGAGATAATAAAGATAGTAATAATAAAGATGATAATAATAAAGATGATGATAATGATGATGATGATAATAATAATAATAATAATAATAATAATAATAATAATAATAATAATAATAATAAACAAACAAAAAATTAACTACCATTAATTTAAAGCCAGTTAATATAAACCTTAGTTATATTATCATTCTAAATGGCTGGGCAGGCTCAGCCACAACCTGTTCCACACTGCAAGAACAACATTATCCATCCAGAAGGACAGGACATGCAGCTCTCACTGCATACACTGTAAATACAGATTGATGTTGGATCTCTCAGTGGACTGGCCACTTACTGCAGTGGTTTATGCTGCATTTTCCCAGGTTTTGGGTTTTTTGGTGACAGGTAACTGCAGTCATGCTCACAGCCCAGCCACGACTGCTGCTCTGCAGCTTCCAGGAGCTGTGGGTGTGAGAAACCCCAGAGCTAACACCACCATTTGTTGTGCCTTTCATTCAGCCAAATTATTCTGCATTTGCCAGATTGCTGCTGTGCGTCGTTCAGATCGCAGGCCTGCAGAGCAGGAAGAAATATTTTAGGAAATGATTTGCATTTGAATACCTGTGTCTCCTTTCTCACCGAAGATATTAATGAAGACGTCCGCATCTGTTCCACTGCCGCTAACTTCACCGGTAAAAACTCGGACCACGTATTTGTTGACTGCATGGAGAGAGGCAGAAATCCCAATACATTAATAACTCAGTGGTTTGATGAAAAACGTACTAGCACAAACCACTTCAGGTTGTGCTGGTGCTGTCTTGAAAGCACATCCGAATCATGGCACTTGGATCGGGTGCACTGAGAGGAATAAAATCCACAGTCGGAGCTCTGATACTTGGGTATTCACTGCCCTGGGCAAGAGGAACGGATCACCCAGTTCCGGGCCTTGACATTGATGAGAGGAAGGTGCAAATTTTGGTGTTGATACTTGACCATTATATGAACTTGGACCTACACACCATCCTTGCTTTTTCAAAACATCAATGAATTACAGAGCCAGACACCGGCCAAAGCTCAGACCTGACCCTTGTGGTCTGAATGCTATTCCAGAGCTATTTTTGCAGCTTGGTTTACATTAAGCCTGGTTGGTGACAGGAAGCATCTTGAGGAAAGGTCATTCACACTGCAAGAATACAAAAATCTGAAGTTGACCACCCCGCTACTCTGCCCAGTTCAAAAAAATAGTAATCCAGTCCTTTCTGTTTAATGGAGAAACAGGAGCAAAGTCAGGAGTTGTGACACTACAAAGCTACATGATGTGTGGCACAAAGCGATGCAAAAATCAGGTCGGGGAACCGCACCATGAACATTTTACATATGCCATGTCAGTGAGTTTGAGAACCAAGCTCTTCAGAGGGATCAGCATGGGACTAACTTGGCTCCAAAGAACAGCAAGAGTGAGCTCAGCTTCTTCTGAATCAATGAGAAAACTCCCGTGGCCTTCAATGTGACTACATTTTGGGCAAACATGAACAACTTTGAAAATCTACCACCGAAATCTACCTGACTACTTTGTTCCTCCAGGCAAACTCAATCATGACAGACATTTAGTGCCATGTTCTCTGTGCAGAACCAGTGCTGGAGACAGACAGACAGAAAGACACAGAACAAAACTGATGGAGGTTAATGCAAAATCTACTGCTGAACTGTACATGATACTGTATATGACCTCAACAAGGTGTCTGTTATACCTTGTATTACTGAGCCCTGACCGGCTGATACTGCAAGCTCTGGGCTACATCACCTCTTTATTTCTGAGTCCTGGGTGTGCTGCTTCTGCAAAAGGGAAAGATGCACACATATCTCCCTTGTAAAAATAAACATTTTTTGCACCATGACCTGTGGTGAGCAACTTTTCCCCTTCAGCAGGTGCAAAGTTAAGGGAGAAGCTTGTCCGGGCTTCCCAGCCAACACAGATATAAATTCCCTAGAGGAATCACAGACTGCCAAAAACCCTGGCTTGCCACTCCCAGAGCAGGTCACCTGCCTCCTCCACCATAATCAGTGTATGTTAAAAATTATTCTAAAAGACAGCAGCCACTGCAGTGCACGTGCTCCCCCTGAGGCAGAAGATGCGAGAACAAGCACACGAGAAGCGGCTGTTGGACCGTCCCTTGAATTAAAAAGATGCGCTCAGCTCCCGGGGTGAGGAGTAAAAGGGCAGAGCCCAAACAGAAGGGAAAATCACCTGTCACAGTTTAATGAATGTGCTCTGGAAAGGCTAAAAATCGAGCTGACATCCTCTGCACCCCATTGCAAAACATGCCATAACAAATAAAATAATAATGACCAAAGTGCAAGAAATACTAAATAACAAGAAAGGGGAGGACAGAGACAGGCTCACACAAGGGAGAAAATGCCTTAATGTTTCTCTTTAACTCTTTTGATTCAGTTCATAGAGCTCTTACAAGCTGCTAGGGATATGCCAACACCAAAGGATTCAATTTGCATTAGCCAAGGATGGAGATGGTGCAATTTAGAGCTCCCATGTGGTCACTAAGCTGTTGTAACTAAAAGTGACCCGTTGTACATCAGGGTCTTTAGGCTTAGACCACATTATTCAAGAAGTTTTGATCCTTGCACCTCCTCTAGAATATTTATTCTGATGTCAGCGATTAATTTCCGACTCCACTTTTCAGGGATCACAAGAAACCGATGGGATAAAAGGGTCTACAAAGGGACAAGCATCAGCTGCTGAAGTTAGATTACCCTTGTAGGATCAGGCTTTATGCCTCTGAATTATAGACCAGAAGGATGCTGAAGACATGCAGAGCACTGAGAAGAACATGTAGAGAAGAAGTCAATGGAGAACAATCAGCAGCCGTGACCAAAAACAGGGCAGGAGGGGCACCTTGTACATCTTCTGCAGAAATACGACTGGTCAGCAAGAAAAATGTCAGTGAAAGATCCAGCAGGGTGAAAGATTTCTCAGCATGGTTGTATTTCAGATCTAAGGTTTACAATGATATCGTTTAACAAACTGCTCAGAACACCAAGTGCTCCCAGGGGCTCTCTACACACACGGCGTTGCTGTCAGAGTGTCGCCGTGGAGAATCCCTTGTTGGAGTTAATTCCTGAGCCTGCAGAGACGGGCAATGCATTGGGTTATCGCCTTGGGCTGGTAGCAACCACAGGGTGCTCTGCTGCAAGGGTTTTGTCTTGTCTCCTAAAATGCAGGAGAAGGTGGGGTGCAGGGCGCGCTCTTGCACACCTCTTCTCCGTGCTCCTTGCAGAGCAGACGTGTTTCCACAAGAAAAGCTACTCCAAGAGTGCTAGAAGTCCTTGGATTAGGTCATAGCCTAATCATGACCTCATTAATGTTTATAAGTATATAAAGGGTGAGTGTCAGGAGGATGGAGCCAGGCTCTTCTCAGTGACAACCAATGATAGGACAAGGGGCAATGGGTGCAAAGTGGAACACAGGAGGTTCCACTTGAATATGAGAAGAAACTTCTTCATGGTGAGGGTGGCAGAGCCTGGCCCAGGCTGCCCAGGGAGGTTGTGGAGTCTCCTTCTGTGCAGCCATTCAAACCCGCCTGGACCCCTTCTGTGTGACCTCATCTGGGTGTTCCTGCTCCGGGGGGATTGCACTGGATGGGCTTTCGAGGTCCCTTCCAACCCCTGACATTCTGCGATTCTGTGATTCTGTGACAGCACACCCCTGCTTCACAGACCACAGAATCGTGCCTAGTGTGTGCTCATCAGGTTTCCCCCTCAATTTTTTTCATGCGTTCCCAACTCTGAAACTGTGTGCACTCAAGCCAGTACCCATACCTGCCCCACTCAGCTCTGCACGCAGGATGATTTTAGCTCCTTCATCTTCAGCAAGCAAACAGGGTCAGTCCTGAGCTGTGCTGCATTTTTGCCAGGATTAGCTCTCCCTATCTGAGCAATTCAGCACTCAGCTGCAGCACAGAGAGTGGCTCTTCATTCTGTTCAGGGGTCCTTCTGTGCTTCATGCGTCAGCACACCTTACAGAATTGCATGGTGGATGTGCAGATTTAAATAGAAAGAGATGCTACATCTCAAAAAGACAGCGAGGATTCAGCTGCTAGAATCACGTAGGAAAAAGCTCTCTTTGCAGCCAGGCAGAGATCTGGCTGAAGTCAAGCACTCTTCATTTTAAGCATGGGTGGATGTTGTTCCCTATTCTGTAAGCCCTTAATTATGCATTATTTAGAACAGTAACATCATCTTTTCAAAAATACCCACTTGGCTTTTTTTAATCTCAATACATGGCTCTGAGTTCATCTGCAAAACAGAGACCAAGATGTTCCCTGGATTTTTTCTTTTTTTCTTTCCTGAATGCTTCTCCTAACACTGGGTACATGCAAAATGCTAATGTATGGCTGGTAGAAGCCGTAACTCCATCTAGCAGTGCAGACTCACTGCAGCACAGGCACGGAGAGGGGAGCTTTCTGAAAAGCAAAATTAGCAGCTTCAGAAGCACAAACTGCAAGATGCCAAGAGCAGAAGAGCTAACAAAAATTTAGCAGCAGCTGCAACACAAAAGTGCAAATGTCCAGCGTGGTTACAGCACCTTCCTCTTCTTTACAGCTGGGTGTTTGCTCTGTTAGAGACAATCCGGATTCCCTGACATCTCCCACCCAACACGCTGACACACACACAGAGCTGTCCCAAGAACGCATTAGGAAATGTTGCCAAGATGCCATCTCGGGGAAGCAGCGGGGTGGCACTAACTGATATGACTCCGCTGCATTAATTTAGCAGAGGTGTGACAGCCAAGCAGCTTCTCTGTTACTAATCAACTCAGCCACAGCTTTCAACAGCTAAGAGGAAAGATAAATACCGCACCGTGGGCTAAAGTCAGGCTTTTTCCACTGAGGGCCAAAGGGTTTAATTTGGTGAAAGGCTGTGATGCTACTGGCACTGCCAACACTTCTCCTGGAGGAGGAAAGGCATGGGGCTCCCACCCCACAATATGGCCCAGCTGGGTTGACCTCACTGCCACCTCCATCACCAACCCAACACCTCGCCCAGCATCTTTTTATCCAGCCCCAACGCCCCTGGAAGCCCTTGTGTACTCTCTCTCCTGCCTCAAACCGTGGAAAATGCACGGATACATCCCAGCCAAGTCCTTCCATCCTCAAGATGCAGGCGACAGCTCAGCCGTGTGATATTCATCTGTTAATGCTGTTTATTTATCAATATGCTGTCATGGTCACCTGAGATGCCATAGGATGGAATTGCCTGAGGAAATCTTGTAGCTAATATTATTTGGGGCATTAGATAGGGCGTTTTCACACAAACTACTGAGTTTGCAGCAGCAGGAGCGCTGGATTTAGGCAAGAAAAGAAAGTCAACTGTGCTTCATTACCCAGAGTTATCATCTCCTGCAGGGCACAATGAATTCCCTGCTAGACATCCCTGCCTACCTGTCTTGTGCATGACCCACATGTGCGTGACCTGCTTCCCATGGAGCAGGTCAACAGCACAGCATCCAACAGCTGAGAGATGTCACAGCCTTCGGAAACGAGTCACACTGGGTTAAAAGCAGGGAGCTAAGTCAGAAGTGGCGATGGATTCTTCTCATAAGGCAGCTTTTAGCAGTTATCCTTCTGTTTTCACAGTGCTCCCAAGGGTGGCGATGTCTAAGATCCATCCTGTGCTGCTCAGCTCTGAGCAGGCAGATTTCAAAAGACACAAAGGGGGGACAGGTAGGGGACAGGCAATGCTACTGTCTCTGAATTGCTGCTGGCAAAGAAATACATTTGTATTTAGTATGAAAAGCAAAAAGGATTGTTGCTAGAGGCAGAGGCAAGAGGCTGGATCTGCAGACAAGTCACAGTTTCAACCTGGCTTTGCCACAGCCTTTTTTCGCACGCCCGAGAAGCTGGTTTAACGTACATATGCCTCAGTTCCTCGCTGTCAGATTGAGTCAGTCATTCCAGCCCACCAGAAATTGTCTGACAAAACCTCTTCCAGATGGAAAGCACTGACTTGTCAAAATGGAAGCTCCTTTATACCGCTTCTATCAGCACATGCCTCAGTAACCGCTGGACTTCTTGGCCAGAGCAGCCTTGAAAGGTCAGACAACCTATGGTTAGGGGTCGAAGCTGGGATCTGACCTCCCAACACACTTGATTCACAGACCTTGAGGTGCTGGAGCGAGTGGAGAGAAGGGAACGGAGCTGGGGAAGGGGCTGGAGCACAAGTGTGATGGGAGAGGCTGAGGGAGCTGGAGGGTTCAGCTGGAGAACAGGAGCTGAGGGGAGACAGGGACACAAAGAAACGGCCTCAAGTTGTGCAGGGGAGGTTGAGGTTGGATCTGGGAACAATTTCTTCCCCAAAGGGCTGTGGGGCATTGGAACAGGCTGCCCAGGGCAGTGCTGGAGTCACCATCCCTGCAGGGGCTGAAAATACGTGGAAATGAGGTTCTGAGGAACATGGGGTAGTTGTGGACTTGGCAGCATTGGTTTAACAGTGGGACTCAATGATCTCGAGGGTCTTTTCCAACCAAAATGAGACGGTGGAGATGGCTTACTGCATTTTCATACACAGCACTATCTCTGGAGTTTCTGCAAATACTGCAGAGAAGAAAATTCACCCAGCTGTAGTCATTACACCTCTCGCTACTGCAGTAGCAGGGATCCTAGAGATAGCTACGCAAAACAAGACATAATGAGAACCTAAAGCGAACCCTGTGAAAACAGAGGAGTCCTGGTGAGTTCACCAGGGGCTAGCTGTCTCTCAAAATCATGGCCTGTTCTTGCACAGAACAACTGCACAGAGTTAAGAAGATAATTTTCCCCATCCAGGAAAGCCTTGAATTCAAAGGGTTGGTTTAGAGCTTGAGAATAATTGATCTCTGTCAAGAGTAATCGACAATTACCTGTCTTAATGAGCTGCGCCTTCAGAGGTGGTGAACAGCTCCTTAAACCGAGGGTTCAAACTGGAAATGCAAAGTACAAGCACAACAGGGGCGCAGGCGATGCTGATGAAGAAAGAGTTTCGCATTGCTTTGGACATGAGCACCTCTGCCAAAAGCCGGTGTTAGTGGAGAGGAATGCTGAAGAACCTTTGCATGGTTTTAGGCTGCACATCATCAGAGGTGCACCAAGGATGTAAGGCTGGACATGAGGAAGAAATTGTTGTCCCTGAGGGTGGTGAGAGCCTGGCCAAGGTTGTCCAGAGAGGTGGTGGATGAACCATCCCTGGAGACATCCCAGGCCAGGCTGGACGGGGCTCTGAGCAACCTGAGCTGATGAAGATGTCCCTGTCATGGCAGGGGGGGCACTGGGGGAGCTTTGGAAGTTCCCTTCCAACCCAAACTATTCTATAATTCTGTGAATTCCAGATAAGCATTTCATTAGTCTCAGAAGACCTCTCTAAAAATGTGTTCTTCAGAAAAAGGTATTATTGCTGCCTCCCAAGGAGGCATAGCACATGGGAAAAGAAAACTATGATGTTTGCTCTGCTGAATATTAGTTTATCCTAAACCGCTGTCTTGTGCCCCTCCTATAACGAACTCAGATGTTTGGTCTCCCCATCCAGCCCAAAGAACACGAGTTTCAGCCCATTTTTCGGTGATTTTTATGTGAAATCGAAGTATGCATCAAAACAGTTAAATATATTAGGATTCAGCCCAGATCATCCATCTGCAAAGCCTGTGAGAGGCAATCTACCACATGCAGGAGTCTTCGCTTGTAGGGTATGCTAAACTGGTGTTCCTACTGAGACTTCAAAGTGATGATGACATTTTGAAGTGAGTTTTAAATGACCTTGCTCAAGAGACAATAGTGGTATGGTTGTTGAGGCATGGAGCTTAGCATAGGCAACCCACCTTGTGACAACGGTGCAGAAACGCTTGTTCACCTAATTCTCTGGGATTTCTCATTATTTTTCATTAGTTCAGCCCCAGGGTGGGAGTCCATGAGGATAAAAAAAAAAGAAAAAATTGGCAGACATTTCACAAAAGAGATATCCGCTTCCTGCTTTCCTCAGATCTGCTATTACAAAATTGAGGAAATCACTGAAAATAACCCCTTGGGTAAAACATTTCTGCTGAGAATGAAGAGTAAAATAATTTTACAGTATTATGTAAAATCATATTGCTATCACTATATTTCAGTTTTGCTCTGTATAAATAATGTGTTTAAAGAAAGTCACCTTATTTCAAAACTCATAGTTGAAATAATTACAATATCTACACGTATTTGCCAGAATTATCCCATTTTCACAAACGTGCTGCACTATCTGCTTTGTATTGTATACATATAGGTCTACATGCCAGCCACACACAAGTATGTCTCATGCCTCTCCAAAGTCTTTTATCTTTAAACATGAGATCCTTTATACGAATTACAAATATCGATTTCCATCCCATTTCTGAGCTCTCTGCATCTTGTCTTCCTAGTGGCTTACAAGCCACCTGTGTTTTTTATTTCTACATTTCAATTTCTCTGTGCCCTTACTCATTTTTAGAGACAAAACAACAGGTAAAAAATATGTTACCAGTAAAATGTTCACAGTTGACTTGTTTTAGACGTGGTAATATAAGATGGGCAAATTTTGCAGGGAGAATAAAATCCTCATTGGACCAACCAAAGTATTTTTGAAAAGGAAAAAAAAAAATAATGGATACTCAGTGTGTCAAATAACATGACAGCTTTTTTCCCATTGTTATCAATTGGGTAGTAAAAGATATTACTCCTTCTATAAACCTCGTTTACTGGATATCTCAGCATGCAGCAAGGCCTTGTCCTTAATACAGGGAATATTCACCATTATTCAAAAGTAAACAACTCATATTTATTTCATAAATATATTTAGCTGCCTTTTCCTGTGCTGATTACACACTTCCAGTTCTCAATGTAAATAAAGATGAGTTTTGATGAGCAGGCAACACCTATAAATATTTCATCCCCCCTACTTCTACATCCTCAGAAATAATCTTTCTAGATATTCCGGTCATGGAAGTTCCCAAAACATAACACTTAATTTTGAATCATGACCCAGGGGAGACAGGAGGGGGACCAGTCCCACCCTCCAGGCCCAGTTCTTCATAACATGAGGCTGCGAAGCCCACAGGGCATCATCCACTGGTGTCTTGCATCCAAAGTGCTGCTCCTTATCTGAGCTTCTAAGTACCAGTGTGTTATTGAGAAATATTGGCCACAGCTTCAGTTCATACCCAGTCCAGCCCTTAGGGACATACATAACCCATTGGGACAAGAAGGGTTTGGCTACTGATTCAAGGTCAAGCATGATGTGAAAGACACATAGATGAGGTTCTTGGGGACATAGTTTAGCGGCAGTGTTGGGTTAATGGTTGGACTTGATGATCTCTCCCAACCAAAATGATTCTATGTGCATCTAATACCTGCTGCCACAAGTGCTTCCTCAAGCCACAGCTGGGTTGGTGTCTCATAAATCTTTAAGTCAGCCAGCATTAAAACTCTAGACAATGAACTGTGAAGTCTTAACATGAGCCTTCTCTCAGAGGAGAGAAATCATACAGCTCACTTTTCCAGCTCAAATGCATGAGATTTGGGTCCTAGTTGATCTAAAAACCTCAGAAAACACCTAGGGCATGTTAACTCTACGTGTGCTTGCACAAATGCTCTCAAAATCAGACCAGGCAGAGAAGTCCAGCATAATGCCAGCAGAGACTTATGGACTGCCTTTCCTACCTTCAAAGAAAACTGTTCTGTGTCTCTCTCTGAACATGGTCTTCTCTGACCCACCATGAACATAAACTGTCCAAATCTCCTTGGGTGATCTCATTAACTCCGTCCCGGACAAGGACAGACCAGTGATTGAAAGAAACTTGTGAAAGACTAATGGATTAGGGCTGACCTGCAAGTTGCTCAGTCGAACTTCTCTCATTTGTAATTATAATAAATTTTGTTGCCATTTTTTAGAGGCAAGGCTACCCTCTGCATGCGTAAGTGCATGGGCACTTTTCACCACTCAACTGGCTTTACAGGAGTCCAGTTTCCAATTGCTCAGTGTGACCTTATAGCCACTACCCCCTAGGACATACCCATGAAAACTCGCAGATGCACCATATATCAAACCCAAGTCATGCCAGAACTGACACAACCGTCGTCCTTCCAGTTCAAAGCTGGTTCTTGTCTCAGCAAGGCAGAAAACATGCAGACTTAACCCCAGATACAGCATGGCTACACTGACTCTTGTCTTGCCGTCTATTTTTTTAAGTAATATGAATAAAAACAAAACAAAAAAAAAACAAAACAAAAAAGTGACCAATGCCTGGCACTTTTAAGTAAGGAAATAATGTTAATGCAATGGTGTTGGATGCTCCCATCCCCAAGGTCTGGGTGTGCCATGCGTTCTGACTGCCCTGCTCCTCAGTAATGTGATATATAACTCACTCTTTGTAAACACATTCATTTTTAATAGACCAAATAAGACTAAACTATACCTAGAAAAAGCAGAGAACAGAGGAGTTTTACACTTTGAGGTCACACACATGCTTCCGTCCTACTGTGAATATGCAGCTTTGAAAGTTTGACATGAGCTGCTGCCCCATGAACATTTACAGCCCTCTGTGTCCAATTTTAAACAATTTCATAGTGCTGATGGCCAAAGAGCCAGCTGGAAATCAGTCCTTGGCTCTCAGCCTCAGCAGGCTGGTTGGAAAGACTTGACCAAAATTTGACAGGTTAGCATAAATTGAGATCACACAGAAGACTGAATTAATTTTCAGGTATCTATGCTCTTCAGCATAGTTTTAAGGAGCAAGTCAGTGCCCTTCAAGAAATAATATTCCTGCTTTCTCTCAGTAAAAGAGTGAGTATGAAGAATTGTTTTGATTAGGGAGAGATATCAAGGGTAATAGGCAATATGTGTTGGTTGTACCTAACCACAACTTCTTCCCTTCTTCTGAGGAAAGCTGGGGGTCACACTGTGGAGAGCCTAGACTAAGCTCAGCCAGCTAAATAGCAGTAAAGGTCTGTTGTGACCCCAGAAAGAAGGTAGCTCATGGATAATTAACGTACCATGTAAGCCAACAAAACCTCAAATCCTTTTATGAATTAGCACAAAAAGTAGCTTTGTAAAAATATTCCAGTATTGTGCCTTGAGACACTCTTCATTCCACCTGAAGGCCAAATCTTAGGACCCTGTGCTTTACAGCTGAGTCATAAAAGATGTACCCATCACACACAGGGATGGAGAAAGACACAGCCCAGGTGTCCTACCTGCACTGGGTGGAGAGCAGCTCCGGGACTGCAAACCACCAAGGAAAACGGAGTGAAATCCAGCCAAATTAGTCACCATGGGGTGGGAGACACAAGGGTCTGTTCACAGAGTGGCACGAGTGATTCGCGGCCAGTCTGCAGATATCAGACAACAGGCTGGGAACAGGCTCCCAATTTTCGTTTTCTTTTGTATCTCCATTGGGTTACTGACCCAATTAGTGCTCTCCTCCCCCACCGCTTTGGTAGGACATCAGACACCGTCCGAGTGATCAAAAAACCCATCACACTCAAAGGAAAATGAGCATCTGACTTCAGCTTTGAGCCGGTCCCTTGCATAAAGGCTCAGCCACAGTCATACAATCCTAAGGCTTCATAAACTCAAGCGAAGCAGAATAAGGCTGAACAATAGCCCTTCCTTGTAATTAATACCTGTAGTGTAAATTAATCCAGGCTGCCAATAGCAGCTGCTGGGTAAATAAGAATCTGCAGCACTGTCGCTGTCAAAGGACCATGGGCATACGATGCCGTGGATGTGAATACAGGGAATAAAGGATCATTCAAGCAGGGACACTTAAAACGTAACCTGTTCTTCTTGAGGAATGTGTGGCACTCAATAGGGAACATGGCAGGAACCATTTTATTCAGATAAGTAAATGCAATCACTCAGGCATCTGCAATCACTGAGGCATCTGCAGTCACTAAGTGTTCCTGCCATCCTCAGTAACTCTATTTGGACTGTGAAAAGAACTCTTCTTTTTTCTGTTTGCGTGTCCAATGTTATATATGGACTGTTTTTCAAAACATACTATTTTCTGCAATTTTAAATAAAGTCTCTATTTTTTTATTCCTTTAAATTAACCTCTTCAAACTCTCAGCCTCACAGGGATTCTCTGGCTGGCCTGTGCTCCTTACCAAGAAAGAGACTGAGTCTTCCCGTAGCTTGGTAGGTTTTGGTCCAAGCACCAACCATCTCCTTCAAACATGCTTCAAATGCCTCTACAGAGGTTCAACAAACTGGAAATAAGACCGAAAAACAGTAATTTTTCTCCAGCCTACATCCCACACATATCACAGAGAAGATGCACATCCTAGCAGTTCAAGTGAGGAAGGCAAGTCCTCATGATGGAGATGAGAAAGTTCTCCAGTAGAAGGTCAAAAGCTGAAGATGTTGCAGGAGAGGGAACGTGAAGGAAACTTCTTTGTTTATCTCCAGAAACAAACTGGACTGCGGCTGCAAAAGGAGCATGAAAGCAGAGCACAAGACTCAAGTCTGTAACTATAGTTGCTGGGAGGTTTACAAAGAACTAAAAAAAAAAAGGGGGGGAACAGTGGTTGAAGAGACATGACCAAAAAGGAGAATAGTATGGCACTGAGCACTGCTGATGGTAACACAGACTGAAGAGAGAGCAACTGATGTTTCTTTACAGGCACATAAAATCACCAAACTACATCATTATTCATTTATCTAGTAGCCTAGAAACTATTAATACTTAAAGTGTAAACAACACTGTTTAATGCATTTGAAAGCAAAACAAACAAACAAAACCCCAAAAAACAACACCAACACAACCAAATTTAGGGCAAACGAATTGTATGTATGAAGAAAATCATATCACAATCTTATTTCAGACCTTTACAGGTCCGGAGGGAGCCAAATGAATTCAGATAAATTCACATTCGCAGCTGACAGTTCACCTCAGCAGCCTGGGAATGTTTATCTTTCATTAATTATGGTTCAAGGGGAACTGCAACCTGAGATAGCTGAGCTAACCCTCTCCTCTTACAGATTCAGACCTGCCACCTGGACGGCATCCAGCCCTTCACTCGTGCCTCTGGCCTCAGCCCAGCTCCCTGCGTCTACATGGACAGCCTCAAAGCATCCACCCCGCGCCACCCAAAAGTGGGGTTTTCCACCTGATAAAGGTGATGGGAACAGATGCGTTTTTTGACAAATGCCTGGTTAAATCTCTGCTTTCGCACTCTTAATGCAAGAGGCAGTCTTATTTGTATTTTTCCCGGACGAAGCACGCAGTGAATAGTTGATCTACGACCCAATAACAGTTCTCCAGAAGATCAAGCGCTTGAGACTAGGTTTTCTCCTGCTGAAATGAAAAGTTGCTCCTGCAATTTCGTTGGACCTGCACTGATTTTTTTACCAGCTGAGGGTTTAGCCCTCAAATCTTTTCCTGCTGAGAGACAGGTGTCGAGCAGGATGGAGGAAATCAAATGTGTTCCTTTGAATCAGCTCTCCCAGGCAGGAGCAATAATAAATTCGGATAAACTGCTGTGCCATGTAAAAATCTATTAAGATTGAACAGTTAACTTCCTCGTCCAGGGAACCCCTCACCAATTGCATATCGCTTTGACTCATCCGCTACCTTCTCCAGACCCCTCCTGCCCCTTGAGCATCCTTAACTCTTCAGTTTCACAAACTGAACCAATAAAAGAACAGCAAAGGCCTTTGGCGCACACAGTCACAGCAGTCGCTGGGTGGGTTTTTGGCAGACGATCTCCAGACGTTATCTCATTCCCCTGTGGCAGACACCCTGGAGGGGTCTGCATTTATAATATACTCCGACATACGTTTCTTGTCAATGGGTGTTATTTGCGAATGTTAACTCACACACGGTATCCTTTAATACTTACGTCTTCAACATATTGAAACCGTTTTAGGAGATCATATCTTAGTAGACAAAAATTATTTAATAATTCAGGAACAGTGTCATGGTATACTGTTTCGCTGTTAATTTAAAACAGGATCTAAATAAAAAAATTGTACTTGGCTCTTCCGGACTATCTATCAATGCTCAAAGCACTGTATTAAGGCTGGCAATAAAATATTTTTACCAAAAAGAAAAAAGCTCCTCGGTGGTCATGCTAACAACACTAGTGAAAGAAATCACAACTTACTCTCAAAAATACGTGGTACTAGCAAAAGCACAAGTTTCCCTTGGACCTGTGGCTAGCAGTGCCCCAAATTAAGCTCCCAGAAAGGAGTTGTGCATTGGTGAGGTCATCAGGAAAACACAACTCGGTTTCCTCATTAGCACTTGCAGACAAACTGCTGACATACCACCTGAGGCTGGTTTGCTGGCTCCACTTTCACATCTCGATCGTCTTCCCACTCACGTTACATGCACTATACATCACCACATGGCCTACACGCTGATATCAATTTGGGAGTACATGTCTGGTTTGCAAGCTGTCCTGGCTTCGTTTCAACATCATTAGCTTAAAACCACTCTGAAAAATAGGCACCAGTTCAATATGGATATCATACGCATACAGTAAACCAGCATAGAATTACAGTGAGAGGGTTGGCTTGTTTATGGAAATTTCTTGCAGGTCATCACCAGAGCCTGGAAACACTTAACTTTATAGACAGGACTGCTACCACACTACCTCTTCTGGCAGCACACAATGATACCAGTTACATCTTCCAGGATGGGATGCCTCTCATCTGTATGTAGCCACTCAAACTAATTTAAAGTATTCATTGCAGACCCTTCAGTACTCAACCAATGAAAAAAGCTTCCCCAAATAGCCATTTATCCCACCCTAGAGTGTCAGGTCTAGCACTGGAAGAAGGAATCACCCCCTGGAGGCGTCTTGCATCTTCCCATTTCTCTTTTCACTGACTACAAAGAAAACTCAAATTAGTGAAGACTACACAACTACATTTTACATAGAATCGCAGAATCACAGAATGGTTTGGGTTGAAAGGGACCTTCAAAGCTCATCCAGTGCCACCCCTGCCATGACAGGGACATCTTCACCAGCTCAGGTTGCTCAGAGCCCTGTTCAGCCTGGCCTGGGATGTCTCCAAGGATGGTTCATCCACCACCTCTCTGGCCAACCTGGGACAGTGTTTCACCACCCTCAGTGTCAAATATTTCTTCCCCACATCTAGCTTGAATCTCCCCTCCTTTAGTTTAAAACTGTGGTCATCTGAAAGCAACCCCATCCGTTCTGACAGGACACCAGAAAGTTGAGCTTTTAGGAAACCCCTTACTTTTGGGCACGTCCATGGGATTCATGCTGCCGACGAGGTCTCTGACGTACAGCCCGTCCCCGTCCTCCTTGCTCAGCCAGTTGTTGCAGGGGAAGTAAAACCGGAGGTGAGGTCTATTCATGTCGGTCACGATCACGCGGTCGAGGAACCATCCTGCGTTCAGTCCGGTGTTGTCATGCTCAATCCTAGAGGAAGAACAACCCTGGATTTGGTACTTTGATTAAGACTGGCCACTAGCACTGTAATTTTGTGGAATATTTTATATTAGGCAAGACTAGAAGAACCATACCAAAAAATTTCTCTTTATACCTGTCTATCCAAAATGTTTCATAGTACTTAGGGGCTTTTACATATTTGTGGGCAGATATCATAGGTGCATATATGGGCTTTTATCTGAAAGACGATGCACACAAACATACACTCGCCTGCATATTCATTCAACATATGCATTCACTCACCTCACACTGTATATTTAAGACATAAGTGACTCTCCTCCTGCCCTGTTATCTCTTCTGCTCATTTCTCTTCTTACTTTGTTTTACCTACTTTTTTCCACTTTCCCAGCCTTCTTTGTACTACTTACTAATTTTTAATTTTATATAGGCCAGTCAGATGGTGGTTAAACATAATAATTATCATTTACATTACACTAATTTAGTAAAACTCCATTTACCTCCATCAGGACATAAAAACAGTCCTAAATACCTTCCTCCGTGATTGCATATGACAGAAATACAATTATTGGTGGGGAGCGTGGATAGCTATAGGTAATACCGCAAGTGATTTCATGCTTCAGTTCAAATCTTAGGCAGTAAACAAGCTTTTACCACCCTTTAACTTCACCTTGATAGGAGCACGTTAGCGAATAATGAATAAAACATGTCAATGCTAAAGCCTCTACAGCCCGTCATTCGATTAGCGCCTTACAGAGCAGGTAGTGTGGTAGGAACGTTGTGCGGGTACCTTATTTTCTTTATTTGTCCAACGTTATTGGTTTTTACTCTGAACACGTCTGTTTTGCTCCTCTCAAACGCCGTGCTGCTCCTGTAATACACACACAGCAAAAGCTATGGTAAGAAAATAACAACCTTGCCAGCAAGCACATGTTGTGGCCTGACTGCGCTAGTGTTTGATGAAGAAATGTAATTTCTAGCACTGGGTAGACCTACTTCTCCATGCCTTCTTTCCCATGACACATTTTGGATGCCCTAAGTACTGACATTTAACAGACTTCTTCCCTTCTCGATCTCTAAGAGTTGTTCCAGAGTGTGAGGTGTAAGCTTTGGGGGAAATGCAATGCTGGCCCAAGCAGATGCAAACCTTGGATCACATTCCATATCACCTCAAAGAATAAAACATGACAAAGTTTTTTCAAAATCCTCAACATATAAGTAAGAGCTGGGGCAATCTGTAAGACTGTCCCATCAGCAAGTGGCTTTCAGAGGTGTATAAAAATAATCTTCAGCAAAGATATTTCAAGGCAGTGTCAATGAAGCAAAAATGAAGAACTCCAACTTTTTGGTAACACCTTGTCTGTGATTCCTCAACTCTGCTAGCCCACCCATTGGTTGCTAAAACAGAGGTAACAGAAAAGACAAAACAAAACAAAACAAAAAAAACCCAACCAGCCAAACAAAAGCCCCCAAAAAACACAAGAACAAGGAAGGGTGAGAAGTGCTCACTTGGAGTGGTAGAGTTAGAGCTTCATTTTGTCCTTATCTATGAGTGCTTCTTGGCCAACCAACATGGAAGACCTTGGTGAATCAAGACCCCTGCATATCTACCTCATTTGCTTTACAGGGCTTCAATACGCTGTGCCCTGCTTCCAGAGGTGTCCTCTCTTGCCATCCTAGCCCCCAGCATCGAGTAGACCAACTCTTGGTGATATAGCAAAGGGGCTCCATAGCCTGACGGGTTCCCTGCGGAGCTGCAGATCTGCCCAGAGCTCAGCCAGAGATAAATCTCCAAATGCATAAAAAGTTTCTTTCCACTCCCATCTTCCAACATTTTTTAATGACTATTTGAACTCCCCTCACAGCTTTCTCAAGTGATTTGTATCTCATTGGCCCGGAGATCAGGAGGCTGAGGAGAGACCTTCTCGCTCTCTGAACTGCCTGAAAGGAGGTTGGAGCTACAGGGGGTCGGGCTCTGCTCCAAAGGAACAACAACAAGATGAGGGGAAATGACCTCAAGTTGCACGGGGAGGTTGAGGTTGGATCTTGGGGACAATTTCTTCCCCAAAGGGCTTTCGGGCATTGGAACAGGCTGCCCAGGGCAGTGCTGGAGTCACCATCCCTGGAGGGGTTGAACAGACACAGAGACACGGGGTAGTGGTGGACTTGACAGTGTCGGCTTAACAATGGGACTCTGTGGTCTTGAGGGTCTTTTCCAATGAAAATGATTCCATGGTTCTACGATTCTTTCAAAGCAAAATGACTGTATGACAGGGACCAGTTTGTTTGTTTGTTTGTGAAGAGTTAAGTGTGCAGTCTGTATTTCACAGATGCAAGTGGAAGGCAATATAAAGTATATAACCCAGGTCAATGGATGAAGAATTTAATTCCCAGTTCTGCCTCTAGCCTGTGGTGTGATCTTTGGCAAGAAACTCCATCCCTTTTGAGCTCCTATTTTCCACAAAAACACTATGAATAACACCAAGGCCAAACTCATCCTTTCTCTGAAGACATGTCATCTCCCACCTGCGCTCCCTGATGGGCCTCAATTTCACCTGGTCTGCTAAGCACTGATGCAGATGATTTAACACAGCAAAATCCACAAGTCATATTAAAAAGAACAAGAAACTGCAGCACTTCAGCAGCATAAAGCCGCAGTGACAAGCAGCTTGTACTCAGAAAGTTAATGAATATTAATAATCCGAGCAAGAGGGTTAAGTTTTTTCGGCTCTGTTTTCCACATCACAGAAGGATCTGCTCACACCTCGGTTTAAAGGTTATTTCATGTTGTTCTGCAAATGTACACACAGCCTCCTCCTCCATCCCGCTGTTCCAGATATCGCACCAGGACCATCACTGCTACATGAAAAGGCTAAAACAGTTAACCTTGCCGTGAAGACAAGAGACAATTAAATCCAGCCCAGCCTCCCCCAGTCTGGCTGTCGGAGAGAAAACAGTCAGTGAGTGCAAGGCAATTAGTTTGTCAGGCTTGAGTGAGCATCGTAATGACAGCGGCTTCTCCGTGCATCGGCTCCAGAGATCGATGCACCACTGCAGACTGCTGTGGAGAGGGCACGAAAATATTAAGTGAGACTAATTAGCCCAAAGCTTTCAGTGCACCAGTCCCAGTGGTTGCTGGTTTACAGCACTCCTGCCACTGTGCTGGGCTGGTTTTGTTACTGGGATGGTGGAGAGGAAACCCAGTATTGGAGGAGCGCTGGATGAGCATCCAAAAGTGCCCATCAAGCAGAGGCATCTTGAAAGAGCTTGGGGAAGCATTTGGAAAGGTGACTGTGGTCCAAATGTCAAACTCCTGGGAAGTTTTGCTGTTGAAAAGTAGGAAGAACTTGATGGGTCTCTTCCCTTGAGGTGAATATGCAGCATCTAGCATTTAGGCTAGACATGAGGAAGAAATGTTTGACACTGAGGGTATCAAGACCTATCTCAATGAGCTGCACCTTCAGAGGTGGTGAACAGCTCCTTAAACCAAGGGTTCAAACTGGAAATGCAAATTGCAATCACAATGGGATCGTGAGGGATGCTGATGAAGAAAGATCTTCACATTGTTTTTGGCCATGAACACCTCTACCAAAACACAGTGTTAGTGGGGGAGGAATGCTGAAGAACCTTTACATGGCTTTAGGCTGCACATCATCAGAGGCAGCATCAAGGATGCAAGGCTGGACACGAGGAAGAAATGTTTTACAGTGGGGGTGGTGAAACACTGGTCCAGGTTGGGCAGAGAGGTGGTGGATGAACCATCCCTGGAGACATCCCAGGCCAGGCTGGACGGGGCTCTGAGCAACCTGAGCTGGTGAAGATGTCCCTGTCATGGCAGGGGGGGCACTGGGGGAGCTGGGAACGTCCCTTCAACCCAAACTATTCTATGATCACAATCACAAAAAAACCACGGAACGTTTTAAGGAAAAAATCCAACCCTTCTCTCTAGCATTGTTCTAACTTTTCCAATTAAAAGTGAACAGGAAAAGTGAAAGAATATCCCACGATGAATGGGATTTTTTACAAAAAAAAAAGAAATTACAGCTGGGCCGTCTCAGAGTCTGATCCAGGCTGGGGCTGGGGTAAGAAATTCATGGCCTGATTACCATAAGGACCTTGTTACACCAGACAATGCACCACGCTGGCTTGCACAGCTTCAGTGACAAATAAAGCAGTGAAAAATTTGACTTGGAAATTGCAGCACTAAATTTCCAATGTTCAGGCTTGACTGGGTTTAGACCCAGGGATTGGGCACGGCTAGCCATAAGTTTAGTCTAAAGATCAGCAGAATTTCACTTGGAGTCTCATTGTTTGGCTGGGATATCAGGCTAGGGCAACTTTAGAAACATGTCTCAACCAGGTTTTTTATTTCACATATTTAATTTGCTTTAGCAGCTCTATCTTTTATAGTCTGTTGTAGTGTTTTACCCGATTATGTTGTAAGAAACACCCAAGAAACTTCTCGAAAAATTATTATACGACATTCTCAATTATATTTGGTATCTGTAGCTGGTTTCAGATTCTTTGGGTTGAATGATTGCCTGCAGGCTGCACTACTCATGGTACTGCAAATGTGTAATGATTTAGAGCAATGCGTCCCCTGTTTGGGTAAGTCACATTGCTAAAAAGCAGCACAGGAACTTGTGCAAATTCAAGTATAGCATTTATAAATCCCTGCTTGCATCTCTTCTGCAGGCTGTTTGCACAGACAACAGAGCTGGTACCCTGGGAGTTTCACTACTGGTTGGTATGTTGACAACAAGGAACCCTCAATGATGCAGTCTTAAATGCAGGGCTACATAAAATAAACAGACTAATAAATACTTTTTTTTTTTTAATAAAAGGAAATTAACCAGAGGTAATCCCACCACCTAGATGAAAGTCACATTTGAAATTGAAATTCTGAATATTTGTAGAAAGTGGTCTTTATTTCTGATCAGCTAACAGTACCCTTTCCAGAGCTGATCTCTTAGAAACAGAGGAAAAAACTAGGTACTGATCACAGCAGAGGCAATAAAATAATAACCTTTAGCAGTGATGGAGTAACCTGAACCAATTTATCTCTGAATCACTGCATTAACGGTCATTTAAATCACCTTTCTATTAGGCACTTGATCTGACAATGCTTTGTACACACAGAACCACCTGCAAAAGCACGGTGGATGAAGGGCTGCACAGAAGCATGAAGTGCTACCGCGGATGTCAGTTTGAACAAAATTTTAAAGGCGCTCCATTAAATCATCGGAAAGAATCAATTCATGGTGGCATCTCCCTGAGCCCCTACCTGCAGGTCCCCCTGCTCCTGCCACTGACATTTAGCACCAGCGGGAGGGAGTTGGGTACCGGGGATAATTTCAGAAGGTCACGCAGCAAAAACCATCCTACAGCCTGTCACCCACTGGGAAAAAAGTACTGCTGTTTAAATCGCCTGTTGTCTCACAGGAGGTGAGTTTCTCGTGGAGTAGGGGTGGTTTTGACATATAGAGGTGGCAGGGATGAGCACTGTTTTGTCCCTGTTGTTTTCCTGGCTTGAAAATCCAGACAGCTTTGCTCATCCTCAGATTATCCAATATACATTATAGGCTGGGTGAATTTGAGTTATCAGGCCTCTGGCTAGGACAGCAGCTTGCCTTAAGATGCAAAAAGCTGTCGGAAAAATGTTTGCGATGTGTTTGCATCATTCTCCTGTTCCTCCTTACACATCCACCGTCCATCAGTGCTGGAGAGAGGACACTGACCTGGATGAATTTACAGACAGCCTAACTGCAAAAAACCCCATATGTTCAAACTATATTTACTCCTAACACAGAGCTCAAATCATTAAGTTCCTTCTTGGAGTAACAAATACTCCAGAGAGTCTGGTCTGCAAATATTTTGCCAAGACTCTTGTCATGAAGCTGACAACATCCATCAACGAGCAGCTGGAAATAACGCGTAAAGCAGCACGTGTCCAGAAATGCTCCAGATGGAAAAGAAACCAGCCGAAAAGCACAGTGACTGCAAACATCTCTGTACCAAGGACATTATTTTATTTTTCTACCAATAACCTGACCAGCAGGAGGAATTCTATTTAAACAAGCACGGAAGAATTACTGAAAAAAAATGGTCCCACTTGAAAGGATTTAATTGAATGACATAAATTGCTGAGGGGTGTAGCAGCATGATGACACCCAGGAGCCAAACACCAGCCCAAATCTGCGAGAGCCCGTGTCCAAACTTAACCTGAAACTTTACAAAATGCCATAGGGCACGTCAAAAAAGCCTCTGTCTTATCCATAAGCATTCGCAGTATAGATTTTAATAGCCTTAATGGTACACGTTGGATATATGCTCTTTCACTTTGTGCTGTATTGAGCAGTAGTGTCTTAATACCACTTTTCCATCTTTGGTGGTATGACTTGCATAAAGAAAACTGTGGTATTCAGTTTAGATAATCTTAGCTATGCTTTATGTCTTTGTTATGAGCAATTTGGTTGCTATTCTCTGGAGAAACTGTGCAAAGCGTGCTCAGCATTTCCCAGTACTAAATGACATTTTGAATTTCATCTACTCCGCCAAATTTGGGGGCAAATTTTACTTTGCTGAATACGTCTATCCTATTCCCATGGAGAAATATTTTTGAAGATTTTAATGAGAATGAGCTCAGACATTTTTAAAGCTAAGATTAATGATTTGGGGGCTAAAGACAGGATTTTGAGCAAGGCAGGAAGGTTGACTTTATTCCAAGAAGGCACCTTATAGTCATCCCATGGGAAAACTGGCCAGATTTTACAGTCCCCAGCAGGGACCTGGTCTAGGAGCTAAATTCCCTTAAAAGTCTGTGTGTTTTTAGTAAATTCCTGTTTCTCCCTCTGAGGCTTGGCCTTCTTGTAGTTAGCATCACCAGCTGCTATGTGTGTAGCTGCAGGCGAATTATAATTTGTATGTATACCAGTTCTACCAGCTTTTATTTTCAGATTGCCCAGCACTGCTGACTGAGCATCCTCTCAGGTGGTTTTGTTCCCAAAATGCCAGACAGAGGCTAGCCAATATGCCTGAGCAAGAGAGAGAAGAAATTTCCCAATTTTTTTCTTTTTCAGAAGCGAATATGACTCCAAATTGAGCTGTCGCTTTACGCTGCACGAGGTTGTTAAGTCTTCAGAGTGTGGCCTATGTGCTGCAGATTTGTACAGGCATAAATCAGAGTATGGTTAGATACATAAGCAACCTTAGCATAGGAAATATCTTGAGTCATTAAAGGGAAAGTATTGCAACTTATTTCTTGATAAGTGCTTTAGCAGTGACGGGAGGAGCCTTCCTCCACTGCACCTGGGGTTTGTTTGCTTCTTAGCCTCAACAGCCCCTTCTACACCAATTTTCTAACACCTCCTAACTCATTATATTAACTATTCAGAGTGAATAAGCTTGCTTCCCCATATTTTATTTATTCCAGAGCAGTCGAACAACCAAATCAGATCTTCGGCAACTCAGCATGGCTGAGCTGTAGTAGAGCTACAAACATCAACATCCTCTAAAGACCATGACATATATACTCTGCAATACATCTGTTCTTGCTGGCATTAGGAATAGCTCTTTCTGGTGACCCAAGACTGCTGATTAAAGGTATTCACCATATAAAATTTAAAGAAAAAAAAGAAATTCAATGCATGGTCCTCAAATTCAGTAAGATGCCAGCTGTCACTTAGCAATTACTTCATCTTTCTTTCGGATTGCCTTAGTTGCTAAATCTTTTCTATCTCTTTTTTTTTTTTTTTAAAGAGGAAAAATCTACCTGTGATTATTTATTGCAGTTGTCACAAGTTGGACCAGGTAAGCCTGACACAAAAAAGTGGATTTATTTACACTAATGATGAATAAATATATTTACAACTAAACACTGCAAATGAGCTGGCAGCAATATTCCTGGTTGAGTTTCACAACCGATTCTATCCTACCTCAGCCCCAGCATGTCGGAAAGCACATGAGAAGGAAAACGTAGGACATTGTGGGGGATCAGCACTGTTTGGTCCGTGTTGGACCATGGAAAAGCAGCTTGTGCCTGTGGAAAAGGTCTCGGTGACTACCAAGATACCACCCAGTAATGTCTGGGTGTCCCCTCATGTGCCCATGATGGAGCTCGTGGAAAGAAACCTATTGTGGTTGGGCTTTTGTCTTCTGGCTGAGCTGTATCTGGTGCAGGATGGCAGGTGGGGACCCAGGGAACTTTCTGAGCTGGGTTTTGAAGTGGGATTTTGTCAAGAGCAGCCCTTGTTGAGCAATGCTTTCCCGGGACCCATTCACCACCTTTGGCACCAATGGAGAGGTCTCACAATCCCCACAAACTGGCAGACAATGACTGCAAAGGAGGATTTATTACAGTCCCTTCCAGACCCAAACACCACTTGGCTAAACATACTGGCCTAAATAAATGCATCTTTCAGTGACAGAGTTCGGGTGCTGCCACTTCCAGAACTGGTGTTCGTCCTGACAAGTCATGATGAAGATTTGTGACTGTTTTTCAGTTACCTTATTGTTGGCCAATGTTAAAAACACATGATATTTCGTCAGCTTGCCATGTCTTCCCTTTACCGTGCATGACAAAAAGATCTGAAATGTCATGTGTTTCACTACCAGCACACAATCACAAAAGAAATAAGAAAAACTTATTCTAACCAGAAGCTGAAATAGTAGTAACATCTTTAGGCAATGCATGATATTTTAGCTTTCTGATATACACGGGGAAATGTAAACACCTATAAAATGTCATGCATTTGCAGTCATAAGTGAACTCATGTAAACATTTAGTTGAAAGATGCATGAGATTCCATCCTTTTGCCATATTCATAGAGCTGCGTAATAAATTTGGGGCCAAACTGACTATTTCATGGCTTATTTCATATTTAGGAGAGAAGACTATCAATTAGGCAGATCTGCACTCCTACACTTGGACCAGCTTTTCTCTCGCTATTCCTCAATGAAGCACTGTAAGTTGCCAGACTTTGCTTAGAGATGCAGAAAATTTGCTGATATTTGGGAAACCCCCAGTGGAAAGCTGTAGTTGCAGGTCTAGCGGTTACCTCCTACGGGACTGGTTTTAAGAGCCCTGAACTGCAGAACATTGTCTTCCTGTGCCTTTCATCCTTGTTCACCAACACCTCAGCCATCTGCTTTCTGCAGCAACAGGGACCAAGTCCAAAATGCCACCCCAGGTCTGAAAAAGCTCAGACTGCTGCTGCTGCAACCTAAAAGCATCCCTGTGCGTCCCTTATTTTTATTTATTTATTTTTTTTAAAAGCTATGAGTGCAGGAGGTGAGTTTAAGGCCACAGCTGATTAAAAATAACCTATTTTGGGGATCTTTTGTCTTCTTCTCTAAAGGACATAGAGTTGTTTTTTTTGTTTTGCTTTGTTTGTTTGTTTGCTGGAAGGTAATATTTTGATTCTTTCCATCCCTGGAGACATCCCAGGCCAGGCTGGACGGGGCTCTGAGCAACCTGAGCTGGTGAAGATGTCCCTGCTCATGGCAGGGGTGGCACTGGGGGACCTGGGAACGTCCCTTCCAACCCAAAATATTCTGTGATGCTATGATTCTATGATAAATCACTTTCACAACGAAATGGCTCTTTATGTAAATTCTGACCACAAGAAAACTCCCTGGAAAGCAGATGTTGCTTTGATGGCTTTGCCAAATACTGTAAGGCAGATTTGGGTGCTCAAAGTTCTTCCCACAGCAGAGCTGTTGCTGCTCTCAGTTCTGACACTGACCTATCATGGAACCATGCCATCTTTTACCTGCTTGCCTCCGTTTCCTTCTTCGTTAAATCAAGAGGAACGGTATTCAGCTTTATGACTTCATTGGGATGTCTGGATGGAAGTCGCAGAACAGAGACAAAGCTCTTTGTGCACATATATAATAAATAACCATCAAGTTCTCCCTGCTTTTTCTAGAGATGCTCGGACAATAATATTCCTTTGCCTAGCCCTGATTTCTGGATTTCGAATATGGCAAACAGGGCTGAAATTTCATGTATTTTCTTTACCATTCCCATATCATTTTCTTTACAGACTCTCATTTGAGTTGTTTCACTGGGAAGAGAAGCTCTTTTGAGGGTAAAATTTAAAATAGCTGCAGGTACCTCTTGTCGGTGCTGTAGAAATGGAGAAAATGTGAAGTTACAGTGTGACAATTAGCACAGGATTAAGAATTTCTGAAGCACATTTTCAAGAAAACCAAAACAATAAGAATATTGAAAAACAGAGACACACAGCCTCTCCTAGACCCTGTGGAGAAGGAATTTATGCTTTATCTTAGTGTAATTGTCTTGCTAGGCAAAAATTAGTACGTGCAGAGCTGGGACTTTGTTAAAAGTCACCTTGCTTTCATGGGAGCTGAGCACCTGCCTGCCCTGATGCTCACCTTTTTCTTTTTTTAAGTAAAAAAACCCTCATAGTAGGTCTTAAGAGTCGAAAGCCTCATAGTAGGTTCTTAAATTATAAAGTATGGTTTCCCTAAATTCAGCCTAGTGATAAAAATTGAGAAGTTTCATCCTGAGGGTGGCATTGGCATCGGAAAGGCAGAACAGTGCAACCACAACGGTGTGCAACCAAGCACACACCAGATAGAATGGAAACAGCCTAAATTAAGAAACAGCTTAAAATCTTCCATTTCTGCTTGCCTCAGATTTCTATGGCTGGGTGTGGGTGGTTACCCATCAACAACTTTACTTCAAACCCACTGAGTTAGTGTGCAGAAACACTCAAGGACACTTATCTCTGCACCTGACTTAGCATGGAGACCTCAGTGGGATTTAGGCATGCGAACACAACCCATCATGCCCACTCCAACAAGCAATGAATATTCTTGGCTCCTAAATTGGGATCTCCTAATTTAAACTTTAAGAAAAGCAAGTACCCCCAGCACCTTGCAACTGTGAGTCTTATATAAAGTGGATCTGCACACATATTTACACCTACAGAAAGGCATGCAGGTTTGCAGGGGATTTGGTAAGAAATATGCAGTGGGAAAAATTCAGATTTCTCTGGTGATCTTGAAATGCCTTTTAGATTTATTCCCTTCACATTCATCAGCACAATATTGTGTTTCATCGAAACTCAATAAAAGTTACTGAGGAACAGGCTTCAAGGATACAGATTTCCTTCCAGATACTCACTTGCTTGTGAGATGAGTCTTGGGAGTGATCCCAAACTCTCCAAAGAGTGTAACAAAGACGTTGGCATCAGTTCCTGCTCCCCGGACATCTCCTGTCACTGTCACCACCTCGTAAACTGTGGAAAGAAAAAAGGAAGATCAGGACAACAGGAGAAGTCCATCATCTTATACATTATATATTCAAGTCACCCCCAAACCTCAGCTGAAATACAGAGCCCAGAGGTGGATCGCTGCACCCACCACTAAACCAAACCCATTTCTTCAGACAGGGCATAGTCACTGCTGAGGATCAACACAACTGGTGAAAATCATGACACCAAACTAAAACTGCTAGAGATGCTTTACATGGGCAGAAAGGGGTGCAGTTAGGATGGATTTTGCTGAAAATGAGGTGCTTCTCTGTGAACACATCACCTTCCCTACCATAATACATGTACATGTATTAAACATAACAGATGAATTTATATGGAGTGTTAGAGTAAAGCTGTTGAGCCATTTTTCATTTATGCACATTGGCGCAATGTACTCTTTCTTGTTTGCTTTGATAATACATTTGTATGAAGCTGAGGAATCACTACAGCCAGAAAGTTTGTATTTCAGTTGTTCTAGAGATTTTACCAGAGACCAAATGGTAAATCATGATGAGAATAAGGTAGGAAAATGCTCAAATTAGAGTCTCAAAGCTCTATCAATTTATCTTCCCAAGCAGTAGATTGAGTGGTTACTTTATTACCACACATCAATATCTTCTTGGGAGAGACACAAGTTAAAAAGAGCCTTTTATTCAAGTGAAGAAAGGCATGAAAAGATCCAATGGCTAGAATGTAAAGCTAGATAAATTCAAATTACAGTCAGACACACATTTCTTAAGCAGGATGATGAGTGAAGTTAGAACAAGACTTAAGGCTCAAAAACAGATTGCCTTTCTGAAGGACATGTCTTTGTTGGTTCAGTGCAGAAGGAATTGAAAGAAATTATAAAACTTTGCCTATGGCCACACTGAGCATCCTGATGGCCCTTCTGTCTTTGGAACACATGATGGTCATTAGCTAATAACGATATTTCAGGCTCAGACCTATAAGCTGGAGGAAAGACTAAATTTTCATCATTTCGTCTTGCTCTGCCTGACTGTGAAGCGTGTGATTTCTCAGAACTAGTGCTGTAAAAATATCAGTCTTCACAGGTGTATCAGAACTGTTATCTATTTTGTTAGTGCCCATCTTTCCCCGACTACAACACAAATATATATATACATTCAAAAGAGATAAAAAGTGTATTGGGAATCTCTACTCTGAACATCAGACGCTTTCCCCCATGAACACTCTTTTCTCGAAGTATCACAGAGAATAAATTAGATCACCATTTTAACTCAAAAGCATGGAGACAATAGTGCTAGAGCAAAACCCAGACCACTTGAGTAAAACAGATTAGAAACTGCTCTCATTTCCAGCAGCTCTGTTGTGCTGAGACAGAAAAATATACCGCAATATTTTCCTAACCTCATATTTCCATGAATGTAAATAGAATGTGAAGGGGACTTTATTATAATAAATATAGTACGTTATGATCTGTGCTTGGCTAAATTTTAAGAATCCGTTGGTTTAGTGTGTTTCGTTTATGGGCTCAAAGGAAGAGATTTCTTTGCAAAAAAGAAAAAGAATACATGAAATCCAAAGCTTACATATGAGTAATGTGTACGGACAATATGTTTTCATTTTACGTTCCTCCCGTTAGCATTCACACACGCCAATGTTTGACATAGTGTAGAGAGACAGACGACGTCCTTGCATTAGTAATTAACAAGAGGAAGACTCGTAATCCACCTGCCCCAGTGATTCACCACTGATGGCTTTGTGTTTTTCAGTGCTGTATCGACTTGGCTTTGGAAACAGCAAGTTGATGTCATTAAGTTTTAACATTGCTGCATTCATTTATAACATGCCTTTTATGTCTGGCCATCTCAAAGTGTATTGCAATTTATCTGTACCATGGAAGTACTTATCACTGTCAGAGCATCCTATAGGCAGTGCCAAACTGACAGTTACAGCTGAGCATCCCTCTGCAAGATTTAATTTGGGAAAAGGGCCTTTAATACATCATATCCCCTCTCCCCACAGAGGCTCAGCAAAATTTGGCCCTGTTCCTCCTTCCATGGGGAGAAGCCAAGTTGTGCCCAGCTTCATGCCCATGGACACATGGCTGAAGGTATTTTCCCTGTGAAAAATGAGGAAAAAAAAGTCATCAAAATAATCTGTAAGTTCCCAAGACTTTTCAAAAGCTCAGGCTGGCTTTCTAGTAAGTTTTTGTTGTTGTTGTTTTACTGCTAGAGAAGAGCCAGGACTTACAAGTTGTATGTGACAGGCAGAACCTGTCCTGTTACATCTGTCCATATTACATCAAGCAAAACCCATTGCAGAACTGGTCCACTGCACCTCTATAAGTATTGATGTCACCTTATCTATGCTTCTAACCTCAATTTCCTTATGGAAGATGTAAGTTAGACTTACCTACTTCCACTTTCCAATGCCTAAAAAATGAGATGATGGCATACAAGGAAATTAAGTGTCTAAGACAACACCACTGACAAGCCACAATACTTCCTCCTTAAAAACCAAAACCTTTCTCCAGTTGCCACAACAGGAATCTCACATTTGCAAGAAAATACAAACCATGAATATGCACAAATTTACACTTTATGTTCACAATCCCAAATTCAGCCTCCGTGCACTGCAGTGAGCAAGCAGCACATGGATGAGCAGTTTTTACGAGGACAGATGTGCTGAGCCTTGCCCGAGTAGCACATGTCACTACTGAGCATATGTTGTGGTTAGCACCATTTTAATTAATTTTGCACAGAGGGACAAAAGTTGAGGCTGGGTTGATGACACCAGCCTGTCATCACATTTCACAAGTTTCATGGTGCATTCCTGGAAGGCAAAAGGAGTCCTGCCGACCCTTCTTCAGCGCTACAGCTGTGCTATCAGCTGTGCAAGCAAATGATGTCATGGCTTTCCAGTGACGCCATGGAAGCAGGGCCCATGACTTACTTTGGGGGAAGAAAATGAAAGTTTAATACTAGCCTTGATGTTAGCTCATCCTGGAAAGGGTACCTGGAGACAAATGCAGATTACTTAGCTACTTCCTTCGAAGGTGTAAAATTTCAACAGTCTGGATCTAGGGTTATTTCATTTATTTGAATTTCTTTTATTTTGGGTCAACCGCTGGCAGCTGGCAGGTGTCATCTTTTCTAGGAGCATGTCTTCAGCTTGAGGACCCAGCAGGCAGAAAAGGCTCCTGTGCTGGGGTGAAGGGAAAGCAGCATTTTGTACCCCAAGCCCCTTTGCTGGGAACAGCATTCATGATATAAGTCAAAAAGAACTGTGAAGTAATGACATTTCTTAACCACTTCAGGAGTTTGTTCTGGAATAATCAGATATGCTGGCTTTGAGAGAACATGTCCAACCTTAGCAAATCCGAAGTATAAATATCTTGCACTTTATGATTTGGGACAATAAAGCCAAATTAGCTGAAAAGCTTGAAATTGGATTTCTGTGGAAGTCATGCTTCTAACCAAGAGTGGAATCTAGGCTAGAAAGATCAATTTTGCTACTTCAGTCCTCCAGCTGTGAAGGGGAAGATTAAGAAAATACAGAAGTTAAATATCTCTAGTATCATCTCTGTTTCATCCTTCTCACCAAGTTCCCTACTTTCTTTTTGGATGTTTGCCTGTGATTTCCAATCTTTTCATTTTGAGTCCACTTGTTTCAAGCCCCTCTCCAACACACAAGAGGTCTGAATTGCGTGCTGAGGATTTGCCTCCATCACCGTTCTGAATATCCCCAGGATCATGGGCTGTAATATTCATCAAAGAGCTGTCTCTATGGTGCAAAGATGCCAGCCCTTAAAAAACTCTTCACTGATGGAAAACTCCTGCTCAAACTCTAAAGAATTTCTCAAATAATTTTTAAAAGGAGCAGTGTGTGAATAATTTTGGCCACTTGTTTATTTACATTTCTTCTCCTCCACCTTCATCAGTCTCATATGGAATATATGGTTATTACCAGGCAAAGTTAAAAAAGAAGAAAAGAAAGAAAAAAGAAAAAGAAAAAGAAAAAGAAAAAGAAAAAGAAAAAGAAAAAGAAAAAGAAAAAGAAAAAGAAAAAGAAAAAGAAAAAGAAAAAGAAAGAGAAAAAGAAAGAGAAAAAGAAAGATCCATCCATTTTTTGAAAAGTAATGAAGTACAAAGATTGCTGTTTTCCCATTTTTGACTCCAATGCACATTGTCACTTCAGCATTTCCTTTAGGGCTGTTACTTGGTCCAGCAGTGAAGACAGATTTTAACATTTTTTTAGAAGAAAATGGTGCTTGGGTGTATTGCTTCAGATTTGCCTGTATCCTACTATTTAGACTCCTCTTCAGTGGAAGCAATCACTGAATGCAAATAGAGAGAGCATCCACAGGGATTTTATGGTTACCCTTGAATTTTCCAAGTGCATCCACAGAGTTTTCCTCTTCCCTTACTTTGCTCTGCTTTTAGCTGTCTGACATCAGTGAGAGTTATACTGGGGAACCTTTAAGCTCCTCGAAGATCTGCTCTCGAAGGGGAGTTTGGAAGGGTCAGTTCCATCCTGTTGACATCTCCTCCACAGAGTAAGCTGAGAGACCAGTTCTAAACAGACACTGCAATGTTTTACCAGATGCACACCTTGAAAGTTTCTGGTTTTGCTGTCTTAGCGGGACTCGAAACATTAACTTTTTTCAGAGCTTTGCAGTAAATTTTGGCGTCCATAATGTGAAAAACAACTCAGATGCATTCCTGCTGGTCTTAACAAATCAAGATGTCCTTTGGCAGAAATCTCTCATCTTCTCCATGGATAGATATATTTTCACCCACCATACCATTATTTCTTTCTTGGTCAAACATAAGGTGCAAATCACGACCTTTCCATAACCCTTTGTCGAATACTGTCGTTGGTCATCCGTCTCTCTCCAAATACAGACAGAATGCCCCCAAATCCATGCCTCTTCACCTAAGCTGCTTCTCCATCAGGCCATTAAGCCAGTCTTAAGATGTTTCTGCCCAACTGTGCTATTCCTTAGCGTTTTTCCTACCAGTGTTAGCAGATTTCATTGTACACCATGAGTAGAGGAGCCCCAAAGAGATGTCGCAAAAGCAAAAGGGAGATTACTGGATCACAGCTTGAACCTTGGCATGCTGCACGGGCCACTGCTTACAGGAAAACACCTACATTTAGGTGCTTTTAATTGGCAAACAATCTCATCCCCAAGCTCAAGGCAAGTCTATTCTGAGTGCACAGAACATGGCCAAGCTACAGTAATCTACAGTGTTAGTGTACAAATGCTCAACTTTCAGGCCAGTCTCCAAATCCTGCTTTTCTCCCAATGGGCTACTCAGAGTCAAAATAAAGCTTTTAGTAGAGTCATTGATACAGGCTCTTTTGTTCCAAATATTACCTCAATCAAGTGGAATTTGCTTCACTCATCTCATCTGGTGGATATTGAATCTTTCAGTGTACTCCACTGTTCAGCTATCTGGCATGAAGTTGTCGGAAACTGGTGAAAGTTTCAGCAAGCTAAACAGAACTGATTTGCTATGGACTGAAAAACCTATTACTGCTTTTCATGGGCATATACAAGCTGAATAGAGGAAGTAATAGACAGTAGTTTCTTTGCTGAAAATAAGCATTCAAAAATGTTCATTTCAAGCACAAGATACAGACGGTGTAAAATCAGTATCAGGTTACATTGCAGCATCACTGGAAGAACTTACATCCATTTTCCTGTCTTGCAGAAAGAACTGATACTATAAACCTATTCATTCAATGGCCAAAGTAGAGAAACACTCGCTTCAAAACAGTCACTAAAATTATTGTAAGGCTATAAATACTGACAAGTGGAGACTGAGATCCTCTAGCTAAGAGCATGCCAAATTCCCTTAGCTCCACAAGGAAGGAATATCTTCAGGGCAGAAGAGTGCTTTGGCTGATAAATTCAGCTTTTTCTGACTCCAACAACATGGGACTGCTTAGCACCACTTATGGCAGTGACTGCAGATCCCTTCAAGTCACGTTCTCACATGGGGCATATGGAGAACTAGGCTGGAGCTCATGATGGTGCCTCACTATTGTCTAGCAAGAGTGGCCCTTGGTAGAAAAAAATACAAGGTTATGCCACAGGAATGATTAAACGGGTGGAATAAGACAAGAAAGCTAGCGAGGAGTCATCAAAAGGTTTGGATAAGGAAGAGGGAAAGCAGAAACAAAGCTGAGCCACAGTATGAGCACAGGCAGGGAAACAGAGAGGATGAAAGCCCCAATATTCGTTCAATGTTGATCCATGCAAAGCACCAGTCACTCTGACTCCTATTGAAGAACTTCAGCCTATACTTGTCTTGGAGCATCTGAAGAGTAGCTTGACATTTATGCAAAATACTTGGAAGTTTTTAAGGGTCTGTGCTGACCTTTACAGATTATGTTTGCCAAAAATTTTCCTTTGTGCACATGGACACACCAGTTAAATACTTACTGTGGTTATACTTTTATCAGGACCATCCTTTACCCACTGTGAAGATGAGCCTACAAAATCAGCCGTTGTTTGTTTTTATCGAACCACAATTTGGGCAATAATCTCTTGTCATGCACAAAATGAGTGCACAAATGCACAAAATTCTTCTCTCATTCACTCTGGGGCAAATCCTGACTAACTCCATTGACTTGAGCACAATGACTCTGGATTCATATTGGCAAAACTGTGAACAGATTTAGGCTTCAAACACTATGAGAAATTGTTTGTTCTTTATATGCTTTAGCGAAAGCAGCTTTTTAGTCCAGCATGGATGCCAAATTAATTATTCAAAGCAGAAGAGAGGGATTTTTTTCTATGAATATTTGGACTGGTTGCACACTGTTATACATTTTGTTATTCATAGATTATACAAAGAATTGCAGAATTAATAGTATCTTACATTTTGAGACGCTTCACGGACATGAATTAGGGAACTTTCCTGCAAACTTACCACTAGTACACACAAATAGCATTATCTTGAGCTCTGAAACGTCATTTATCTCTTAAAATATAAATCCAAAGCTGAATACTTTCCCTTCTGTTCCCATAGGCAGAGTAGTTGTGGTTTGAAGTTTGTTTTACTTCATCAGCTATTGCAAAATCAACATTTCATTCTCATGCACTGTAGGAAGCCAAACTTGATTCGTCTGGTGCTCCAGCTATCACTTGAAGGTGCTTGTGCCTTAGCACCACCAGAAAAAAAAGTCTCAGTTTTTTGCTGGAACAGAAGAGTAGAATTAGCTTAGCAATCGACACCTTTGTCATTCAACTTTAAATTGCACCGGAGGAAAACACTGTGCCTCAGGGGAGAGAAAAATTTTTGAGAAAAACCTATTCCATTTCTTTCATTATCTTTTGGAGACAAGGAGGGCCTGTCAGGACAGGGGGTGTCTCTGAATCATGACTGTGGACAAGAACGTCAGATAATGGGAAGTGTATTACTCAGCCTGGGTAAAATACGATATTGATTTTACTTGCACCGAGCACAGTCTGTGGTAGAGCAGTGTGTCTGCAGAATGCAACTGGAAGTAATTCCCTGGTGTCTATAACGTCTGGACGAGAGGAAACGGCCTCAAGTTGTGCCAGGCGAGGTTTAGACTGGGTATTGGGAAATGTTTCTTCCTAGAAAGGGTTGTCAGGTGTTGGAACAGGCTGCCCAGGGCAGTGGTGGAGTCACCATCGCTGGAGGGGTTGAACAGACGTGGAGATGAGGTTCTCAGGGACATGGTTTAGTGCCACGGGTGTGTTAATGGTTGGACTCAATGACCTTGAGGGTCTCTTCCAACCAAAACGATTCTATGATTCTTTGTTCCTCTAGGACCAGATACAAACAAGAGTCCCACTTTTTTGTATTAATAGTTATCTAGGTAGTAGGACAACCAAGACCAAGGAGAGATGCTCTCGTTGCTGCTGGCTTTGACCCCAATACCCAGAGAGCGGGAAGAGCAATTTCACCAAAGGTTATTATTTTGCTAACCCCTCAGCAGCTTGGGTCTGGAGGCCTTGCAAATACTGGATGAGCAAGGCACAAGTTTTCTCCCGATTTATTTATGGCGAATGGCTGAGTTGTTTTTGCAGAGGCAAACATGCCAACAACGACATATTTCGAAACCACTCGGCCTGAGTCAGTGAATCCAGGAGGACCAGACTGTGTTCAGGAATCAACAGCTGGCAAAGCCACCAGCAGGCAAGGACCAGGTGACGCCACGAACAGGGACAGCTGGAGGGTGACACTGTGCCCTTGGCAGCTCTCAGCTGAGAACCCAGCACCTTTTGATCCTAACACCCAGTTTCCAGCTGCATTTCAGGTTAATGCTTGGCATAAGCAGGGACAGATATCTGTCAGAAGCTTATAACATGCTATAAGTTATATGTGTTACCTATATTTACATGCACATTGTTAACGCCTTTCTGAATTGACTCAATGACTTAATAATTCATGCCAGACAGCTGCTAATATCCAACTAGCACCTAAAAAAATATTTTAAAAACAAACAAACAAATATGAATGGACACAAACTATGACTTTGCCTACTCCTGCCTCTTCTTTCTTTGCAAGTATGTCCGATTAACACTTGCAGTTCATGGAGCACGTAAGTTAGAGATAGTACTATGACACAGACGTATAAAATGTAGGACACCAAACTCGTGTGGAAAAATACAGCAGATGTGAACTTCAGAAGGTGAAGTGCTGAAAAGACCAACAGTTTTCAACAGCTACATCCAAATGCAGCAACAGTAAACAACTAGTTTGTGATACATGTGCGGTGAGTCTCACAGTGCATGCAAATCCACCACCAAAAGCCACAATTCTTATTTTCAGTCTGTTTCTCAGTGTTGCCACTCAGGTGTTTGCGACATTGTGTTGCACAGCAGTGTCCAGTAAGGAAGAAAAACTGAAAGCAGAAGAAGGTCCCCTCTGGCAATGCCTGGGGAAATATCTGCAGCCCCAAGGCACTGAGGATAAACAAATATTTGTTGGAGCAATAGCCAGCCAAGAGGAGGCCTTAACTAGACAAAAAGAACATTGTGAACTTATCTGGAAGTTATGCCCTAGTTGCATCCTCAACAGCTGAAACAGAAACCCCCAGTAAACAGTAACATCCCAACAGCAGTCAAAGGCTCTTGACACCAACCCAACTGCAAGTATCTGCTTTCCTGGGTCTCAGATAGATGAACCACCTCACCCAAGGCTGTGAGGACTGACCTAAGATGGAATAAAAAACTGGTTTGCTTTGGTTCTCTCTCTGTGCTTAGTCGCTTATAGCTCAGTATGATTTTCTGCCCAGGCTTTCCATCCAGATGGAAAAAAAAAATATTTTTGGAAAAATGGAAAAAAATGGAAAATGGGAAAAAAAATAGGAAAAAACAAATTGCTGTTTTGATGGAACAGTATGTAGATGCTTGTCCAGATATCCAGGAAAAAGGTTATGAACAGCTTCACAGAGAGCCCAGAAGACATATATTTTACAAAGTATAAATGGGAACAAAACTCATGGTCCTTAAAATACCAATGCAGTCCTGAAACTGGGAGTTTGATGCATCGGTGGAGGGAACTGTTGTGCCTCTGACAAAAAGTAGCTCCTCAGTTTTCTTTCTGCAACCAGAGGATGAAAATCTATCCAGGAAAATCTGGGTCATCTAAAGCCACAGGAATTTCACTCAGTTTCTTAACGGGGAAAAAAAAAACAAAAACAAAAAACACCAAAAAAAACCTCCTTGAACTATTCCAGTGTGATCAAGTTCTCATCCTGCATCCTCTAGAGGCCACCTTCCTCAGAGAAGACACCTTGCCTTACACCTCACATGTTACAGATGGTTAAATCCAGGCTGATGGGACACACGGGTTGGGGGGAATATATCTAAAATTTTACATGTTAACCTGCATTTAACATCTCCTCCTCAGGGAAATCTTGTTCAGCTTCTCTTCTGGAACTCCCAGATATTTTCCTTTGAAATGCAGAAGTTAAACATTCAATCTAAAAAGTAGCCACAGACAATCATGGCTATAAAACCAAACTTGCCATTCTGCTCATGTTTCTGTATTTTGAGTGAGAGGGGGGCAGCAACACTGCAAAACTGCAGCCCTAGCAGGTGTGGGTTGTACGGGCATCAGCCAGCACATCAGCTGTGCCGCGTGTTTGGCAGCTGGGCACCTACAGCTGTTCCTCAGTGCTGTTTTTGGGGTTGCCAGCTGGGCTGAGCCATCCCAAACGGATCGTGTATGCATGACAAGGATGGCTTCTGAACATGCTTGGGGCAGATGGGTCCTGCTTGGGGAGACGGAAGGGTGGGGAGACAGAAGTGCTTGCTCTGCCCAACTCCAAGCCTGCATTTGCTGAGCACACACCTGCAAATCACAGAATCCCAGACTGGTTGGGGTTGGAGGGACCTCTGGAGATCACCCAGTCCAACCCACCTGCTCAGCAGGGTCACCAGAGCAGATCACACAGGGTCGTGTCCAGGCGGGTTTGAATGTCTCAGAGAAGGAGACTCCACAACCTCTCTGGGCAGCCTGGGCCAGGCTCTGGCACCTCAAAGGAAAGAAGTTTCTCCTCATATTCAGATGGAACCTCCTGTGTTTCAG
>VWYH01007966.1:0-45806 GCA_013399365.1 Pampusana beccarii
GGACCAGCAGGTCCTGGGTCACTGGGCATGGCCATGGAGCACCTTGAAAGGTAAGGGAAAAAGGGATAAAGATAAGTCTTCGGTCCTGCACATATTACCTTTATGCCTTTCCTCAGTGTCCTGCTGTCCACAAGTTCATCAGCAATCTTTACTCCCAAGGAAACACCTGAGGAAAGAAAAATATTGAGACTCAAGGAGCAAACACAGCTGGTGCTCAGTAATGCAGGTATATTGCTACAGTGTGCATGTTTTATAACTTCCTTCTGAGCCTTGCTCCCCATAATCAGATTATGAAACCTTAGAATCAAGTTAATGCAAACAAACATATCATGCAGAGAGCAATAAAAATAAAATATCATAATAAAAAACCTAAATAGGGAACATATTCAGTAAACAGAATGCTGTAAACAAACTAATGTGTCTCTCTGCGACAATATTCGGCGGGATATGGAAGAGCCCCAAGAGATGGCATGAAAACACAGCTGTTCTCTCCTTGCGTTAGGTGAAGAGTGAGAGGAGGGATGTGACTGCAGCACAGGTCCTACGGCTCCGGGGTCATGGGAGGGACGGCTCTGCCCGTGCTCCTGGAGTGGGAAAGTGGCTCCTCTTGGTGCCTGTGCTCCAGGTGATACTTTGACTCCTCTTCCAGGTGAGACTCCTGGCAAAGCTACGAGCTGAACAAATCAGAGGCCACTGAGCAGGCTGCTCTCCCTGCTGGCCAGGGCTCCTCTGCAGGCAGAGCGTGGTGTGGGCTCAGCAGAACCAGGAGAGAAACTGGCCTTGTGTCTCTTAACATAATTTCTGAACTTCCTCTTCTCCGTGACCCGTGCAGCTCAATTAGGTACCAAGTTTTGTCTCTGCAGCTCTGCGGACGTCACTGAGTCAGCACCCTGGGCTGGGACATGACCAGAGCTAGGTAAGGAAAGCAGGAATTGCAGCATCTCATGGAAAAATAGTGGGTTTTTAAATGAATAAAAGCAGGATCATCTTTACTGCCATCACTGCCTGCATCATAGCCTGCCGAAGAGTAGCATCTCTTCCCACCAGTCCTGCTCCAGCCCCTAGGGTTGCCTCTTTGTTCTCATTTCAAGGAAATCCCATGCCAACAAAAAGCTCAGACAAGCCATGGTGTTCTGATAAACAGCAGCTGGAGAAAGACCTGGGTCACAGGATTTTTGGGACAACACATTTACCTGCAAATACACTGGTTGGCAAAGATTCACTGGAGTTCTAGGCAGTTTCCTATTTCACTGATAATTTTCTTCCACTCCGGCTCTCTCAAGTCCTGGTCCTTTCTGTCTCTTTCTCCAGTAAAACTAGTACCTCTACCAGTGGTGAGTAAGCAACCTTATCATTATTTTAGAAACACAAGCCTTCTTCCTAATGACGAATGCTCGGTCTGGATCTCCTGGATGTTCTTCTGCTCTTGAATGGGGGCCTCTGTCTCTGAGTCTCTGGGAGCACATCTTGTTCTTCCATACAAGTGCTGTGCCTAAATTGTTCCCCTTTGGACCAACAGAGATCCAACCAATTGGGTTGGATTAAACCATCTAGGTTTAATGCTTCCTAACATATTGTTTACTTAATGAATTTGTCCCTCTAGCTCTTCTCCAATTATCCCTCTAAGAGCACCATGAGTTTTACAAATGTGTTTATGATTCAGAATTATTTGACAATTCAGTTTTGTTTCTCAACATTCAGCCTTAAGGATGCATGATAATTTTCCTGCCTGAGTATTAGTCTAGTCACTCACTGAAAGTTCATTCATTATCTGTCTGTGTTACAAAATGCTGCCACTTTTCACCGTATTTCTGTTGGTAGGGCAGCCCTCCAAGTCGCTACCACTGTGTCATCATGGTTGCAAATGTGATTGAAATGCTTGTGTTGGGGTCATTAACTGGAAATTAAACAGTGGAAGGTGCTTTGCACACACAGCTTTACGGTTTGGTAGAGACTCCAGCCAAAGCAGTCACTCCTGGGTCATTCTCCTACCTCTAGTGAAGCACATGTGGCCCATGTTGCCCTAATGCACTCACTGATTGCTGACAGTTTCCACCTCTCATGAAGCACCAATCTAGGGAATACCAGGCACAAAGGGAGCAGAAGAGGTCCCTCAGCCATTCTGCTGCCCAAAGGCTGGGTGAGCTTTGCTTAAGTCATTCCTGACTGATGGTTGTCCAAGCTGTACTGAAAAACAGTAATGGCAGAAATATCATTTCCCCAGTCATGTTATTAAAGCCTTGTTAGGGTACAGAAAGCTTTTTCTAATGACAAAATTGCTCCTTCCTTCATAAAGATACAAATGATAGTTTGTTTCCTAACGTTAATTTATTTGAAGATCATCACAAAGTCCAGCTTCAGGCTTGTTTTTAGGACTAGACGGAGACAGTCTCTTCAGTCTTCCCTTGCAGGTTCTGTTCCCCAGTACTTCTTTCTGGTGATACTGAATCAGGCAGTGTATGAATGTCTAAGTATTTATTTTGATTTCTTTTTTTTTTTTTTACAAATGTGTATTTTTTATATGGAACGATAAATTTCTATGATCGTTGGCCTCCTACATCCTCATGTGGAGGATATTCTGTGGATAAAAGATCAAATGCTGTTAAACTACTGGATCCTGAGAAGGCCTGTTCTCCACAAGGGCAAGGAAAAGCAAAGTTTGTAAAGTATATAAACAGCATTTCCCCAAAAGGAGGCGAGTCGGCAGCAGGTAAACAGAAACTTCAACCACCTTGACTCTGCAAGAAGGATGAGAGAGGTCTGGAAGATGGAACTGACTCACAGCCACACCACGGAGCCTCCTGCGTCACCCACTGCTCATAACCAGTTAAGCCTTGATATTCAAGGCAGAAGAAACCACCTGCTTCTAGGAATTATGACTGATTTTGAAAATACAATATTTTTACAGATGAGCCTTTACCAAACCTGAGACAGTGTGCCAGTTCATTTAGAACCTTTCTACAAGCTGAGTTTCTGCTTTTAAAATGTTAGTTTCTTATAGCCTGCTAACACTGTTCATACTCTTAAACTTGCCTTGAAAAGCAGTTTACCACCCCTTGGAAGGACTTTGTGTGCCTTAGCAGTCAGTGCAATGTAATTTGCATGTCAGATGGGCCCTAGGTTGACATAACCAGGCACCTGAAGGATGTCAGGGAAATTTATGTTCCTGTGCTTGATGCATAGGGGGTCTGTGGATCCATTTGAAGACTGCACTGCAGATTCTGCTCCTGTTACACTAAGGAAAAAATTCTAATTGAAAGCTTCATTTTATAGTCAGCCAATTATCTGTAAATTCTAGTACAATCACAATAAAGGGAGAAAGTAAACCAGTGATCCAGATAGCAGCTAGTCTTGGGTGCAGTAAGAAGCAAGCGTGCATAACAAACAGAGCAGGGAAGGATGGAGGGAAGATGCTCAGCACCTGGGGCTGTGCTGCTCCTGCTGCGCTGAGTGAACACTCAGCACCTAATTGCTGAGCATTTCCCAAAAATACCACCAAGAGTGTGAGTTCCTGTGTCAGAGCATTTCCCGAGGAGCCCCCAAATGTGGGTCGGGTTGATGACATGGGCTCAGGTATATGAAGAATTTGGGGCTGCTCACAAGGCACTGGCAGGAGAACTCAGCTCAGCCCTGTCCTGAACTTTGAATTAAGACATTCCAACTGTGCAGCAAGGGAAAACGTGGAAAATGCAATCTAAAGAGAGCTTGGATTGTGCACGGCAAGATCCATACATGCAGGACACACCTGTTTTCTGGAAGGACTGGGGAGGTCCAGCAATGTGTTGCATGCTAAAGCTCATTTCTAATTTAATTATTCAAAACTTAACATGACCATGTACAGCACATGTTCCATAGACCAACAAAGATGCAAAAAAGAGGCTGGTAGAAATGTTTTGCTGGGGCTTTGTTAGTGGGCTGCTCCACTCAGTTGTCCTCGTGGCAGCTGCTGTGGGTCAAGGACTGTGCACCCCTGGAGGAGAACAACACAAAATGCAAGCGAGTGCTGCTCAGAGCAAACCCACCACGTCAAGGGGATTGGTGAAGAGGGTTCTGCACTCCAGGCATCTGTTGGGAAGGAACCGTGGTGGGAGTGGAGGCCAGGAGCATGAGCAGGGTGATGGGCAGCAGGGAATGTGGGTGGCTTTGCTGGGGGAAGGCAGCAGGGCTGTGGTGCTAAGTTTTGCTGTGGCTGGATGCTTATCACTAAGTAGCGCCAGAAAAATAGTAAATAAACCTTTTTTTTTTAGATAAACGTGCTAGGATTTCCTTTAAAAAATGTGATGAAAATGTATTTTTTTGTTATTATTTTTCTTTTTTATTTTTTTGAGGGGAACCTGAAGAGAAGGACTAAAATAAATTCAACCCTATTTCATGTTGGTTTTTGGTTCAACTTTGCCTCCAGAAACCAAGAATATAGAAATTGGTTAGTTATCCTTTGGAAAACAGCAACAAGAAAGAAAATACTTCCTTCTTTTATGTGTGCTCTTCTCCATTTAGAACTTGTAGAAGAAGTGGGGACAGGTGAGAACAACAATATTACAGATGAATGAATTGTCTCATAATTGGTTTTAAACTAGGAAAAGTTTTGAGGATGAAAAGGTAGTAGTTCATTAAAACAAAAAAAAAAAAAAAAGAAAGAAAAAAATATTTTTCCATGCAACTTGTAAAAATACCAACAAAATAAGTAACAATGCCATGTAATTACTAATAAGTAGTATTAATAATAAACATACTAGTAATTACTAATAAGTAATAATACTATCAAAATAAGAAACTTTTCATACGGAGGAAGAAGGATGCAGGGTTTGGGGTTTTTTGTGTTATTTTTGAGGAAACTCTGTTGGTTTAAAAAAATGCTTTTCTGGGAAAACTTCCATGCTGGAGAGGAAACAGATTTGGAACCCTGTCTTGCAGTTCTTCTCTAAGAAGGCTCATAACTGGGAAGGAGGATGAGAAATGCTGGTTTTACATCAGCTGGGTTCCCCACAGGTACAGAGGCAAAGGCACTTGCAGCAAGGGGCTGAACTTCAGGCTGAAGCAGCAGAACAAGCGGTGGAGGACAAGGTGTTTGACCCTTTCACCCCCTTTTACAGTCTGTATATCAGGGCCCCTTTGTGATCAATGGAGACTCATCAGTGGACACCAGGCAAATAGAATTGCTCTGTAGAGGTGCCTGTTTCTTTGCTTAGATTGCACAAGATGCTGATGGTGACTAGCTCAGATGTGGATATCCAGCCATGTGAGCTGCTGGGTCGGAGGAGATCGCTTTTACCATATCTGCACCTGGGGGTGTTGATCAACAGTGGCTGAACATGAGCCAGTGGTGTGCCCAGGTGGCCAAGAAGGCCAACAGTATCCTGGCTTGTTCCAGCACAGATGTGGCCAGCAGGATCAGGGCAGCGACTGTCCCCCTGTACTCAGTGCTGGAGAGGCCAAACCATGAGTTGTGTGGTCAGTTTTGGGCCCCTCAGGACAAGAAAGGCCTTGAGGTGCTGGAGNTCCCCAAAGGGCTGTTGGGCATTGAACAGGCTGCCCAAGGCAGTGGGGGAGTCACCATCCCTGAAGATGTTTAAAAGATGTGTAGATGAGGCTCTTAGGGACATGGTTTAGTGCTAGAGTCAGGTTATGGTTGGACTCAATCATCTTGAGAGTCTCTTCCAACCAAAAAGATTCTCTGATTCTATATGTACCTTTGGGTAGATCTCAAATCTCTTCCAGTTGGCTGTTGATGTTCTGCTTTAAAACATCCCATTTTCTCCCATCTTCTCGAGCAGTTCTGGAAAAAGGAGCCAACAATGCTCATGGATGCTTCCCAGCCATGGGCTGTGAGAAGAGACCATGACAGGCAGTGCTGCCTCTCCAGAGCCTGGCAGGGTAGGGATGATCAGTAGGGATTATTAGCGTAGGGATGATTAGACCATCCTACAGTCTGGGGGTGGCTATCACACAAAAATTTTGTTAGACATACAACTGAATATGATCTGGCATTGTTGTAATTCTTGCCAGTGATGATGAATGAGAAAGAGGCATATAGAACGATGGCAGATTTATTGAAAGGGAAGTGTTTCAACAATGACATTGTTACTGTAGCAGTATCGACAAATACATGGTTGGTTTTTTTTTTTCCTAAATACATGGATTTTTCCTAATAAGACCAAATTCTCTCTGCTCTACTCAGAGAGAAATGTGAAAAAGACTACAGAGAAAGTAAGCCTCTGAAATATCAATTTGTGGAGTGGGTATTCTAAAGCTTTTAATATTTCTAAAGGAAGATCAAATTTCTGTTCAAGCAGTTTTTCCAACAATGAAAATAATTTGCTACAAAAATCAACCCCTTCTGAACTTTCTCTCAGCTCCGGAGTTCTGTGATGACATGACTCAATGCTATTTTCAATTATCTCCCTTTGACAATGAAGCACAGCATTGTCCTTTATATCAAGGTTTTGACAAGAGCCTTCGCGCTTTCATGCTGCAGTTGCGATTCAGGTGTTTTCTTTCGCTCCTAATTTTTTAATAGACTTTCGCACCGAGCCCATCTCAAAACGAAATGAATCTAATTTAGATTCGAACAAATCAAAACGAGACTTTAAAGCTTTTTTTTTTTTTTTCCTGAAGAAATACAGCATCAAGAGAAATCTTTGAACACAAAGGAATCCCCAGGGAACAAGATAATTTTGGCAACAAATTATGCCATGTTCAGAGGACAAGGCCTTGGGGATGTGGCAATCCACTCCTTCGGTCTCTGCTGACAGAACTTGTGAAAACATCTGAAGCAAGTGCCACTATTCTGATCTAGGAATTATTGGAATTATTGGAATTATTGCCCTTTTTTTTTTTTTTTTTTTTTTTACCAAGAAGGCCTCCGGATGGGGTAGACCAGGACTTTCTGCCTCTGATTCTCAGTTCCAGCTGAGTAAGTCGTATGCTGAGTCCTCAGCTAACCTGGGGAGAGGTCATTCTGGGCAGAAATTCAAAATACCGCTGGTTTATGTTGCATTGTTGTTGCTGCCACCTGCACATACTTGAAAAGCATTTACAAAGATGATGCTGCACACCCATTCCCAGTAGTGGCAGATCATAAAAAAAGGAGGTGCAACAGCCACAGACCGAGAACTTCAGTTCGGACATGAGGAAAACTTTATTTACCAGGAGTCTGATGTAGCACTGGGAAAGTGCTCTTGTGGTGGGAAGCATCTCCGACCTTGAAGGTTTCCAAGAGCTGACCTGCTATTTGGAAATGGTCCTGTTTAGGGTGAGAAGCTGGACTGGAGGCTCCCAATGGTCTGTTCCAACCAACCTTTCCATGCTTCTACCTCTGACACGCCATTGACAGTGACAACTTGAGAGAGCTCAACATAAGAGAGAAACAGTTATACCTAGGTCTCACCAAAAAGCTACATGGAGACATGTGGGCCCTATCTGCTGCAGAAACACCAGGAGACCAGTCCAAGGGGGACTTTGGCTCTCAAATGGTTAGGGAAAGGCCACCTCTAAAGCGACTCACCAGTGTAAATCAGGAAGCAGCAATGTTTCCCGGGAAAATGGCATTCTGTAATTCAAGTGTTTTTGTTGGGCAGCAAATATCAATCTCTGACAGGCACAAATACCTCCACAATCACACATCCCAAACACAGACCACTAGTTCAGAGCTACTTTCTGCCTCTTTTTCCTTTACTGGGGCAACTTCCTGATATCAGGTAGTTATCTCTGGGTAACGGGCTGATGTAGAAGACTGGGGACTTCCACAGCTATTTCTCCATTGTCTGCTGAGCACCCATGGAAGGTTTCCTCTGCCACTCAAACCGTGCCATGGTCTTCTCTTGCTCTTTCCTTGGGCATGTGCTGAACGTGACAGATTATGTCACTGGGAACTGCTATTAGGGATGGCTTCCAGCTGCTTCACAGTTCATACATGATGCTGGTGGCATCTCGTTTTGTCACGCATGGTGATGGTGACACATGGTAGATGGCAACACCAACACTTTGCAGCATGTTTCTCTTAGGGACTGAGACAAACGCTGTCGTGGGCAGAGACGAGGAGTTTCTGAGTGCTCCTGAGGCGCTTTGCAGTAAAAAAAACAAAAGAAAAAAAAAAGTGCTTTGTTATGGAATGTAAAATTCTGTAGGACTTGGGACTTCTCACCAAAAACATTTGTTGGCCAAACAGACCCTCTCAGTGGTCTGGTTCCTGTGCTCTGTGCACACACAGCTCGCCTGAACCCCCATTCCTCCCCTCGCTCTCATCCAGTTTTAGGGTCTCCTTGTTTTTGTGAGCATTTCTGTTGTCCTCATGCTTCATAACTGGCACCTTAAGATACGACTGGATGATACGCAAAGAACTGCATCGCTGGACTCTGAGAGCTGACAGCATTCAGTGCCTCTCAGCTCAGCAGAACTTCATCACTGCAGGAGCAAAGCTGAAATTCTCTGCCAAAGCATGGGTACCCATGCTTCACACAAGGGAATCATCTGTTTTCCTTTACAGGTAAAAAATGGCTTGAAACTGCTCTCTTCGTTGCTTGTTTATCCTTCTAAGAAACTTTGTTCTGCAAGGAACCTTTTGCCATCTATTTGCCATCTATTTGCCATCTATTGCCAAAGTCTTCAGCAGAAAAATGTGACTTTTTAAAACAAAGAGCTAGCAGTTATGGAAATGGACTGTTTTGAGTGATAAAGTGCTGATAAGTACAACAAAAATGATTTTGCTAATAATTATCACATTGAGGCTTGCTGCATTATGATTAAAATCTTTGACATTCCAATGAAAGAGATCTGTCAGATGTGTTGCAATTTGGCCATATAAAAAAAAATATTATCTGTAAAATGGTTACCTGAAAAACATTCAGTGACCTCTGGTTATCTGTTTAGGGTCTGTAACACCCAGTGAAGTAGTTGTAGCCCATTCAGTAAAAAAATCATTGCAACACATTGAGAAAGCAGAAATAATTGAAGTCTGGAGGGGCTGAATGCAAGGAATGATTAAAAGAGATATTTATGCATAATGACTTGAGATGGAACATAATAAGTTTCTTGGAGGGTATATGTAACAAAAAGATGGGATTTGTTTAGCGTTGCACATTGGGGCATAATTAGAAGTAATAGGATTAAAGTTATGCATGGAAAAATAATCTGATTATCAGGAATCATTTGCAGCTGTGAAAAAAGAAGTTGTATCTGCAAAGGGTTAATTGGCGCTTACAAGCTGCAGCATCTTTGTACAGGCAAATTCCTTCCTCGGTGGCTCTAGGGCTGCAGTACCTCCAGCAGGTTACTATAGTCCTTCTGTGGTGGATCCCTTTCTGTTGAGATGGTCAAGAAGGTTCCCTCACTGCCAGTGCAGTTTAAATTACTCTTGTTTTTAGGCATATAATTGTTCTAGTGCAAAGCGGGTGCTGTTTTAATGGGCTTCTTCTTCCAGAGTCCTTCAATGACCTTTATCAGAAGGGGGTGGCCCAGGAGAGGGCTTGGACGAAGGAAGAGGAGAGACACAGAGCTTCAGGAGAGCAGGGTCAGAGAGCTGGTGAATCTGCAGAGTTTGGTGGGAGGAAGAGTATTCAGTGAAATGAACCTGTAACTCAAGGCACATGACATGTTTCTATTAGGAGGTGGATCAAAGCTGTTTCTCCTGCTGAAAGACCTTGTGGAAGAGGGTAAGACAGTTGAAACTAAATGTAATGGTCTCATTAAAGTGCTGAGTGATTTTTATTCACCTAAGAATTATGTTCTTACTGAAAGACATGATTATTTCCAAGACTGCAGGCAACATCCAGATGAAGAGATGTCTGAATCTGTAACAAGCTTGAAAGACTTCACTTCAAAGTACATGTCCAGCCTGACAGCAGAACAATACCTGACTGTTTGGTGTGTGCCTGCATGCATTGGCAATGAAAAAACTCAACATATCACCCCATGCAGCCAAAACGAGAGAAAAGCAGCCATTTTGTGTAAGCAGGAAAAGAACAATGTGTCCCTCTTAGTTTTGTACATCGGGTCTGAAGTTGTACCCACGCTGAGCAGCCGTATCCTTCAACTCTCACATGTTGGTGGTCTGAACATCCAACATGGGAACCTCACTGGACTGCACTTGCCTCTTCTTGCTGTTTGAAGGCAGACAAGGAAGAGGAGGAGGGATGGTTTACCCCAAAGCTCTCATCTTGTTATGAGACTGAGATGTCCTCAGGTCACAAATCTGAACCTGTGAACCTGGAAGGTTCAGAGCAGGGGTGTCTGAGATATCTCCTAGCATGCGGTCTTGAGCAAGGGGAACATAAAATCAGGAAAAATTCAGGTTGGAGGGGAGCTTGGGAGGTCTTTCAAACTGCTGCTTTAAAGCAGGGTGGATGTCGAATTTAGACTGGGTTATCAGGCTTTTGAAATTACAATATAGCTTTGAAGGTGTCAACATGCTGAAGCGTCACCTTCTGCACATAGGCAACTGTTAACAGAGCCAAAAGTCCCTTTCAGGAAGATCCCATGGGAATGGCCTTTCTGTGGGACAGACAGGTTTGGGATAGACTCAGGTCACACATCTGAACCTGTGAACCTGGAAGACCTCCTGAGCCCACCAGTTTGGGACGGACATGGAGGGTTATCTTTCTGAGGAGCTGAATCCAAACCACAAGATGCTCCAGGTGCCAGACTGACCTGGACTCACCATCTGGGCACCGTAGGTTGTCTGCCCTGGGTCCCTGGTACATTCTTTGCTAGAGAACCCACCTCTCATGCCTGGAATCATGAAATCTTTCGTTACGTTTGCATGACTCCTTCCCTTGTGGCCGCATCTGGGTGGTGTTCATGAAACACCTGCATCTGTACTCCTGAGTCTGCACATTCCCTTGCAGCGATGCCTCCTGCAAGGCTTTGAGAGCCCATGCTCAATCCTCTGCCAGCAGAGTCCCTGCTGTCTGCACTTGAACTGGCTCTCTTGGTGATGTCTTTCCTTACTACCGTGTTTCCCCAAAAATATGTCCTACGCAGAAAATAAGACATGATTTTCCAGGATTGTTGAGGATGTTTGAAATATAAGCCCTACTCCAAAAATAAGCCCTATTTACAGTTCATTTTAAAAGTCTATTTAAATAGTGTCCAGGCAGCTACACATGTAAAAAAAGTAATAAGTTTTGGAGCAAAAATTAATACAAGGCACTGTCTTATTTTTGGGGAAACAGGGTACGTGGGGAAAAAAAAGCCACCCAAAGTCATCACATCACCTCCCTGTTCTCCTCCTAATGAGCCAAACAGATTGAGCTCTGAAATCACTCGCTATAAGGCGTTTTCCTTAGTCTTCAAATCACTGTTTCCCACAACCTTCCCTGCCTTTTTACAGACTTTTAGAAAGTTGAGGCTGGAACTGAGGTGCACGGTGAGACGTCTTCTCTCAGTGGTGGAAACGGAGGTGCACAAAAGCTGTTGTGACACTGGTGTTGCCACAGTGATGTACGAGGTTAAGAGTGATAGCACTAACGATCTGCATAATTTGAATTATTGTGCATTTCCATCTCACAGATTTCAACAGGAACAATGTAAAACTGTCTACTGAAGAATATGTTTATATTCAGGAATAAGCAGGTACAAGCTTTTGATGCTCACAGATAGATATGGTTCCAGCAGGAAACAGGAATAAAAAGCCTGAGAATGAAAAAAATGAGGTTCTCCATGCCAAGACTATTTCTTGCCTACAGTATGCCTGAGATGCCACTGAGCTACTGCTCCCACAGAAGACTCATTAGAATTTTGTAATCATAAATGATGCCTAAGTAAGAAACAGTTACCTATTTTTGTTATCTTTCAGTCTCACATATTTCTCTATGGTGAGGATGTCCCATATTTTATTGAATCAATATCCCAGAGAGGGAGTATAGATTTTGCTGGCTTCAAGCAATAAGAGTCTAAAAGCAATCAGAAGCAAACAAACAGGGGGATTTACCTTCTCTTCTGGGGATTCATTTTTAACTCCTAACAGCATGTTGGATACATTCTGTTGAATGTTATGAGTAGTATTTTTTGATCTATTGTTTCACCTTTTCTAAGGCATATTTTATTTCAGAACAACCTTCTTGTGATGCTTTAGAGGTCCTCATGGCATTGGTTCATATTCTGAGATGAATCACATCTTTGTCTAACTATTCCCTTTTGAGCAAAAAAAAAAAAAACAAACCAGTAATTGCTTGGGTGAAGTACCATGATGAGAATTTGGGGTTAATATCTCGTTCACTGGCAGACTGGAGAGAAAAACTTCTGTATTGTGCCCCAATATTAACGTTTTCATACACTAGGATACAAAATTAGTCTTTCAGTCTCTCTGTCTTTTGTTTTTAACGTTGGATGAGTGTTGGTGGTAATTTTACTCCCCCTTCTAAGACAATTAACTTATTTTGCCACCAGCATCATGTGTCCCCAAAATGAGCCCCTGACAGCCAGCTTTCAGGGAGAGATCAGTAACGTAACCTTTAGTTATATTCTTAGTGCTACCTGTATATTATCACACAAAGAGAGAAACCCACACAAAGAAATTCTGGGGCCTATATGACCATTTCTTCCAGGAATTACACTTCAACAACCATGGCCCGCTCCTGAAGAACATCTGAATTTTCCAGAAACTATTCCACCACCAAACACAGACTCCAGTATCAATTGCCTCTAAACCAAACCTATAAATTGAATTCCACCACAGAGCATGTCTTTTCAATACTGAACATTTGCTTGTACATAAAACCAAAATAAACGAGAAAAAGAATGAGGAAGAACCAATGTAAGAGTGCCATCTGGTGACATCTGCCATAACCTTATATCATAGATAACTTCCTCTGCAGTGCAGAGTGGAAAAATTTAGGGACAAGGTCCGTGACAGTTCAGGACTTCTACAAAACTCATCCATTTTCTCTACAAAACTGGTCAACTTATGTAAGTAACTCAAAATTGGTAGCTGAGGGCTAAGCTCTTTAAAAATCCGGACCTAGATGTGTAAATAGAGGTGCAAAATACCTGTGTAATATTCATGGCCATGCATGCAGATTGAGTAATTGTCCTTGCAAATGGCTCATTAGGTACATTGGACATGGAACTGGGTTAACTGTGCACACAAATTAAGGCTACACTCTTGTGCTGAAGTGGTCCGAAAAGCTGCCTCTGGGCTTCTTACCCTGATTTATTTAGATATTAACATATTGTGTTTATGCAAATGCCTGTTATGCTTGAATGTTCTGAGATGCAATCGTGACAATCTGAACATGACAATGTCACACTGACATAGTAACGGCTCTTCTTGTCCAACAGAGGTTGATTTCTATCATGGCCCAATTTAGTCCAGTTTTCTACTGGGAATCTGGTCTACTTAAGAAAACAGAATTCCAGGATGCATTTCAGGGAGAAGCTGCTTAGAGTTGTCTGCTGTTTGTGAATATTTTCACACTGTCTCCACCTGTAGAGACCGCACAAGACCAAGATTCTCATTGAAAGAGGCTTCGTGTAGGGCTTTGGGTCTGCTTGCTGAGCTTGAGCTTTACTTGAGCAGATGAGGTTTGAGAGACCTAGTAATCATTTTGCCTGCTAACCATAAGGACCAGTCTCACATTTTAGGGGTAAATAATAAACCCCTGCAAGAAATCTAGGAAAATTAAACCAGTGAACTAATTTTTTGGGTTGTAGTTTTTGTCCTTTGCATATTTCTGCTCCTTACGAAATATGGCAGAAAGCACACAGAGCTGTGCTCTCTGATGTGGTTTTGATGTGGGCCAAACAGCAGTGGTCCAAACCAATTGCAGGCGTGGTGTGGGAGCAGGAATTGTCCAGCGACCATTCCCAAGAGGCTTTCAGCATGCAAACCCTCTGTTCAGGATGGCAGGAGACTTTGTCAGCAAAGGCACAGCTCTTCCACACCAGCCCGGAGACTGGGTGCATGCTGGGACACTTGCAAAGTGCAGGGCATCTGGACCCACAGCAGACAAGGTGTTCTGCTGGGAAACACAGTTCAGGTTGTTGCCTTCTTGCTGATATAATCTGATGGTTTGGGCAGGTCATTTTAAGCATCACAACCCTGCAAGTACAGGGGGTTTAAAGGTGCCAAAGGAACAGCTTAGGATCCCTAGACAGCCAATAAGTAAAACGACAAACTGAAATAAGCTGCCGAATAGTGCCCTGGCAAAATGAGGAGCAACCTCCCATGACCCAGAAGTAACCATGATGCATGGATGTGCATCTGATCTGCCACACTGGAGCTCCACTACCTGAATCTGGGACAACACGTACTGGCAGTCACAGTATCACAGAATCCCAGAATGTCAGGGGTTGGAAGGGACCTCGAAAGCTCATCCAGTGCAATCCCCCGGAGCAGGAACACCCAGATGAGGTTACACAGGAAGGTGTCCAGGTGGGTTTGAATGGCTGCACAGAAGGAGACTCCACAACCTCCCTGGGCAGCCTGGGCCAGGCTCTGCCACCCTCACCATGAAGAAGTTTCTTCTCAAATTTAAGTGGAACCTCTTGTGTTCCAGCTTGATTCCATTACCCCTTGTCCTATCATTGGCTGCCACCGAGAAGAGCCTGGCTCCATCCTCCTGACACTCCGCCTTTATAAACACTAATAAGGTCACCCCTCAGTCTCCTCTTCTCCAGCTCCAGAGCCCCAGCTCCCTCAGCCTTTCCTCACACGGCAGATGCTCCACTCCCTTCAGCATCTTGGTGGCTGCGCTGGACTCTCTGCAGCAGTTCCCTGTCCTTCTGGAACTGAGGGCCCAGCACTGGACACAATATTCCAGATGTGGTCTCACCAGGGCAGAGCAGAGGGGCAGGAGAACCTCTCTGACCTACTGACCACCCCCTTCTCATCCAGCCCAGGTCCCATTGGCCTTCCTGGCCACAAGGGCCCAGTGCTGGCTCATGGGCACCCTGCTGTCCCCCAGGACCCCCACATCCCTTTCTCCTACACTGCTCACAGTCCCAACGCAGGAGGCAATATTCACCTGAAAATCAGCCCCTTTAGGAATGTTGTTCACGCTTTTCAAAACACAGCCCAAGGACAAGGAGATGGTTTAGAAAGGCTTAGCGCACCTCCCTGATCCTGCACACTCATCCTTCTGCCTCCAGTGGACACGTTATGACTCCTCCTTGCCGCACTGTCATATTCAGAGCTACAAAAGGGTTTGATGGAGAAGCATGATACAACCCCTTTTCTCTGCGTCCTGCCAGATTTTTAGGCAACTCAGCAACTCCGTGAGTTGCAGCAAACTCTGCCCAGTCCCCTCCAAACCCCATCAAGTTCATTGCTGCCAGATGCAAGTCCCCGCAGGCGGCTGCTCCCCCTGCAGCAGCCTGTGCTGAGCTGTGAGCTCCAGCACCATCCTGCCACTGTCCCCCCTTCCGCAGGCACACACCAGGCCGGGAAAATCTCTCTCCAAGAGCAGGTTTGCCCTTTCCAGATGTGGAAACAACCTCCTTACCTGGGATTTCTGTCAGACATGGCTTTTCTACTAAAAGGAGAACAGTTTTTAAACCAAGGACAGACAGCGCTGTCCGACTGACTGACAAAGCAGCCCACTCCCACGGTTTTGTGTGGCTTCATCTCTAACACATTGTCAGTTTTTCACTGTCAGTGCCACTCACCCCCCATTTACCCCACATGATTTTGACAGAGATCTTGGCTGTTATCTCTGGGCATTTTCCTCTGGACTAATTTAGCCTTTCTATCACTAAGTTTTGTTAATGATGATAAACAACACACTATACTGGCTGAAATGGATTTCTGTCATTCTGGAAAATTTAGGACACAGGGATCTGCAAAATATGACCTCAATTTAAGTCCATCATCTTCTCCTCCTGGAATTGCTCAGCTGGAATAAATATCATTACCCAGACCAGGGAGACTGTCTGAGCAAGTGGATTGCAGCACACATACCTGGAGTGGAAAAAATGCAGCTAAAAATCCTGCCTTTGTGACAAGAAGTGAAAAATTGAACTAGTATTCCCAGAGGTCCAGTGAGGACCCCGAACAGTGGCTAGCTGAAAGTCGACCTTTTTTTCTTCCAGATCAAGAAGAAATTTTGTGATTGGCCTGAGAAATGGCATTGACAAAACTTTCTATGAAATCCACTATTTTCCAGGAGCAAAAAACCCCAGCAGCTAGGGCCTTCTCATCCGCCCCAAAAAATGGTTCCATGTTATCTTGAATACAAATAGTTTCACAAATCCATGCAATGGTGGTTGGACAGCGGTGTGTAAAGACACAACCTCATTTTCCCTGAGAATAAAGCTTTTTATATAGAGAGGGGGAGGGAGTGAATAACTTGGTCGCAGGACAAATTGGAGGTACAAAGAGGAAGGAAAAAACGTCCTCTGTCTTAGGTTTTTGATAAAGTTGTGCAAAAGGCACCATGAGCATTACGGGTCACAGCAAAGACACATGCCAACTAAGCCCAGCAGGTATGCAGGTGTGCAATGAACAGCAAGGATTTCCTCTGAGAAAAAAAAAGAAAAGGCAATCTGTGGCACGGATTTAGTGCTTAATTTGGAATGTAATGACCGTGCAAGGCAGGTTGTGCAGAGGGCGGGAGGGAACTGGTGCCCATGGAGGTGAGGGTGGATGTGCATTCAAATACGGGTGGGAAATGAGGGGAGTTCGGGAAATCAGTTCCCACAGGAGTCTCTGGCAGGAAAAAGTTTTGAAAGTGCTGAGACTTAAGGGTAGGTAACCCCTCTGGAGTGAGAGGGGGGTTGACAGGGGAAAACGTCACAGGCTATTAGCCTCTGCAGAGCAGAGAGAGAAGAGAGTCACTGGCATTTGTATTAAACGAAAGGGTCAATAGGAACAAGCTGAAAATGCACTGTCTCCACGGCGTCCCCGATTTTCAATCACCAGTAGAGTTATGAAATTTTAGTTCCTACATTCTCCTTGTGAAGGTTTCGGTCTCTTCTGAAAAGTGGATCAGAGAGGTCAAGGATGAAGTAGTTATTTTGCAAAAAAAAATGTTCTCTCAGTAATAACTGTTTTTACCTAGGCCTTATAGATTGTTTGTGTGAGCTCATTCTGGTACGTACTGGCTGACCTCAGCCTAAGAGTTTATGGGAAAGCACCTGGTATGCAAGGTAGCGCCAGTCACTTTTGGTGTTGGCATGTGTAGGATCCCTGGGTTTTGATCTGCTTTTCATATATGACTCATAGTAATTGTGGAGAGATATAAATTTCATGTATTGTTACATTTACTGCATTAACAAACGTGGTGCCATTTCTTGGTTTACAGAAAGTTTGGTCTCAGTCAGAGGGGAGACTTTGTTTGAAACATAGGGGTAAAGAGCATGGGAAAACATTTTTTTTGGCATAATCTTCTCTTGGTATAGGCTGTAACTGTTTACAGCCATATACATCTGCCTCAGACAATAATTTTTCTTCATGGACTCCAGCACAGGACTGTGTGACTGAGAGAGAGATGTGCAGTTGGAGGGGTGGGAGCTTCTTTTTTTATTGTAATAAGCTCCTCTGAAGTGTCTCGGTAACTTGTACATAAATGTGATGTATTTCCTGGGAGACTGTCTTATACACTGAAAATCATCTTCAGTTTGGTAAGGTCTTGCTAATTCTTCTCTGAGCAGATGTGGTGATGTCTGAAGGCCTGGCTGTACATCACTGCTTTGGGTACTTTTTGCAGAGTTGTGGGTTTTATGAAGCATGTAAATGAGCTTTTTGTAAGAAATAAGTTTCAAGATACCATTTTCATACATCACTTTAGTATAGGGTTCTGCCAGAAAAGCATTCCATGGGAGAGTAGTAGCTGTTGGATCTGTCCTGGAAGAGTGAGAGAACAGGTCTTTGGACAGGGAATGCAGAGGCTCTCATGTATGGGCTGTAAGCACAACCTATAGCTGGTGGAGTGAGATGTCACTGTCCAAAAGCACAGTAACCGGGGTCTGGAAACTCAGCATTGGGTTTCTCAATCCCAAGCTTGGCCTTAGAGCTGGCACGTGACTACACAACTTGACGTGGTCCAGGTTGGAAAAAGAGGACAAGAAATAACCTTAACTTCGGTCAGGTATTTCACAACATGGCAAACATTACTTTGATTCCTGTCTGTGTCATCAGGGACTATGTCTGAGGATCTGCCAGTCCTCTTCCTTCTGGTACCTATCCATCTAACTGCATCAGCTACAGAAGCCTGAAGATATTCTCTTGCATGGGAATCCCAAATGGATTGTCAAAAGACAAGAGCTCATTCATATAATCATCAAAAGATCAGAGTTCATTCATATAATGGAACACTCACGTTGGCATCTATAGCTAAGAAATAGTCAAACTGGAACAAGCTGCTGCCATAATTTTTATTTGCAAAACTCTGCAGTCATCTATTGGTCTCAGAATCACTTATGGATTTTTTACTCTTCAAATTACTATATGGAGGGTATTCTTTCCTGCCAGCAATCCTAGTGGGAAGAGGGAACCAAAAGTCAGACCGTGATCTGCTAGGCGATAAAAGCAAGGAGAAATTTAAAACTTACCGTTCCTTTGCTCTGGATGTTACGCTCAAGACCCTGTTGTAGGCAAAAAGGGAACACGCAACACATATGGAGCTAAGAACACACTTAGTATAGTTAATGTTTTGACAGCCTAATAATCCGAATTATCTAATAATTACAGAATAGCCTTGTTAATAATATGGTGAAAATCACTGTATATAAGCTTCATCACATATGGCCCTGTCCTCTGGTATTGTGCGCACCCTCACTGCATCCCTATGGGTTGGCACCTCCAGCATCCCCCACATCCCGCACAGGGTCCCCAGCAGCGCCCTGAGCCCTGTGGTGGGGTGAGTCTGGTACCCATGGTGGGGTTTCTTTCTCCTCCAACACAAGTTGTTTTAATACACTTCTCAGCACACTCTGCTTCTTCATCGTTGAATCACAGCTGAAATTGGCAAGCTGCAAAAGAGCCCCACTTAACACCAAGGACTCCAGTCCCTTGTGTGCTGACTACTTGGATTTGTTCTGTCTTTTACATGTATGATAGTGGTGGAAGTATTATCATATATGGCATTCCTATGAGTTAGACAGCATTTGCTTTGACCCCTAGACAACTGTTATCACAGGTAAAACTGAAACCCACCCAGGTCACAGCAATCCCTGGGATCTCCTCTGAAGCTAGATCCTAGTATTTCAGCTCTCTTTAGGACTTCAGAAAGGGCACAAGAATGGACCCAGAACCAACATTTCGGGGAAATCTCTCCTCAGCAACGCAAATGAAACCTAAGCAGCTCATTAAAAGTTTGTAGATGCATTTTCAGCTGTAGAGAACTCATGAGATGGATCATGGCATTTTCCTGAAACCTGGAAGTACTGCTTGGAAGAGTTGCTTTTGCATACCCTGGGCAAGTTTCTCTGACACACCCCATGGCTTACAACAATTTTGGATCTTCTCTTTGACTATATGAAACCTGACAACCTTTTAAAGACATATGAATGAAGAAGATACAAGGTTTAAGCTGTATTTCTTGAAGGCACTGTGGTCTGTATCATCTCAGGCACCTTGAAGGAGGTGTCCTTGACTATATCGCAGGTTTCACCTGCTAACCTGCTTAAGAGTCAGAGCACTGTGACCAAGTATCTAGGGTAGACCTAAGGGTATGAGAAAATCAGATCCTTGAAAGTAAGGTTAGAATGTAGTGCCCTGTATCTGCCATCAAATCACAAGATAAAAACTCATTTGAGATTATTCAGGGTTTCATACCTTGTGTGGTGTAACAAGGCAGCCCAGAGGCTGGTGGGGGTCCCATGCTTGCAGCTGGCCAGATAAAGTGCATTCTCTGTCACATCCTGATGCTTAAAGTTTTGATGTTGGCAAGGCATCGATTTTCTCCAATAACCTTTCTGAACAGGGTCTTGATGGAGATGTGGAGATCGGAGGTATCCTGACCAAGGTCTGAGCTCATTTCACCAGAGCAGAATTACTGCTTGGGGTCCTGAGAGCACTGATGGGCTCTGCAGCCGCTTTGCCTCCTCCCTGGGGGCTCAGCTCCTCCTGTGAAGGTCAGTTCTGACCTGGTGCACCCAGGACAAGACCTGGGAGAAGCCTTGTTGGTGGCTTTGGATCTGGAGCTGTACTGAAGCTCTGTTGTAGGCACCTCTGTGCTCACTGTTCTTGACCTTGGGCTGCCGACTTGGGTTCCTGCATTGACCATGGACCTGTTGTGTCTCTGCAGGCTTTTCTGGACATCTCTGGGGTTTTTGCTGACCATGGTTACTGTCACCAGACCAACCACTGCCCCCGCACACCCCTGGCTCCAGCTCACCTCCCTGTGCACAGCCTGCTCTGGCAGTGACAATGTGACTTATCGGTCACAAATACCAGATGGGCATCTGAAAATTTTAAACGCCAGTTTCCTGGAGCTCATAAAATCTTGGGCTCAGTTGTGCCCTGATTAAATATCTGCAAGCTACACAATAAACAAATATAGGCCCAACCTGCTGAAAACTCCACGTTTTAGCCTATGCCATTCACAACATTAAACTGATCCAGGACTGTTGTTTTTCTCATAAAAAGGTACAGATTTAATGGATGTTGAGAGCACCTCTGGCTCCGTTTCTGGAAGACAAGAAGCGATAGGGAATATGTGACTCCTTGGGGCCCTGTAAGATCTGAGAAATCACATTGCTCTGTAATGAAGCCATGTGCTGGGAATTGTGAGTCCCAGGTGAAGGATTTAAATAAGGGTCCGGGTTAGCAGGAGGGGTTGGAGTTGGTAGATGGTGGGAGAAGGAGGCAAGAGCCGAGGTGGACTCTTCAGGCTGGGGGAAGGGGTAGAAACTTTATTCACTCTAAATAAACAGTATTGAAGTATTTGCAGCATCAGAGCAGGAGTAGTGATCTTGTTTAAAGTATGCATACGTATCTATATATGTGTATATGAAGGGAGAGGTGGTGTCAGGATGAGTGGAATTGTGGTACCAATTGCGGAATGCACCCAACAGGTATTTGAGCTCTGAAAATGAACCCAGACTAACAGATGCCTCAGGATGTTTGGGTCAGATTATTTGCCTGAGGCAGACAATAAAACAGCAGCAGCAGCTGCCCTTCTGTGCTGACAAACGGGGCAGATTTAACGACTGGAGCCTTGAGGATGTCCAGTCCATAGACCTGAGACACAGGCAGGCAGACAACATTTCTTGGTGAGGAGATGGCTCAGGAATAGCAGAGCTCCACCTCAGTTTCTGCTCTTGGAAACCTGCATGGCCAGAAATACAACTTACTAAAAATGTTACGTGCTTCAGTAAGGGATGGGATGGTGTGGGAAACACAGAATCTGTCCCACAGAGCAATACGTCAGTGTGAACCAGGCATCCTGCCGTGCTGACAGGAATAGGTTTGTGGAAGAGATATTTAAGGGACTCTTAATACATTTCATGAATCACAGAAAGTGGAATTAATATCTTTGGGGGGTCATGTGGCAGTTTAACAAGGTTTTGGCTGAGTTTCTAATGGCTTATCGCTGAAATGTAACTATTAAAACATAAAATTTAAAGCTCTCGGCCAGGCGAAGCAGCTGAATTTAGAAATACTCTAGAACCACTGATCTGAAGTGAAAATCTGTTCTTGTGTGCCCTGGTGTGAATCTGGAGTGGCTCCACCCAATTCGTCTGAGTGATCTGCTTTTACAGGATGCGACTGTGGCTCTGCAGCTCCTCTCCTGTATAAGCCAGGCTGCAGCCTGTGAATTAACCACATCTTCTCATGACCTCCCAGGCTACACAACATCCACTCCACCGCGTTTCCTCCACTGTGCAAGGTTTTCCCATTATGTAGAAATAGCTTTTGTGCCTTTGAGGGAAAGCCTAAGGCCAGAGCCAGGTTCTTGGCCATGCAAATTTCAAATGAAGGATTAATGGGACATGAGAGCAGCCTTTCCTTAAAGAGCTTTTTCTTTCAGGAACTATTGCCTCCCTAGGCTAAGCACATTTGTTGTTGGGTTTTTTCTTTTTCAACAGAAAGGGAGATTAGTTTCTGGTAAAGAGAGTTCTTTCAGGTGTGCAAGACTGCACCGTGGAAAGATATATATATTCCTCTGTGCAAATTTTACTGCAAGTACACAGTTTTTCTTTACATGCCTTTGCTTACGAAGCCACGCACACTGGAGATACTAAATGCATCTACTTAGAGAAGCCTAAAAGATGACCCCTATACTGCAGACATCTGAAAGTTAAGTTATTCCTATAGTGTCTGGCTTCGGTTTTTAGAAACTGATCCGAGCAAGAGAGTTCAGGGATATGCTGAAGGAGGCTGCAGTGGCCAAGGGCAGAGCCCCAGGATGGGGCAGTCATGGAATTGCTCAGGGCTTGGGGCTGGGGGAAAAAAGGGGGCAGTTGGCAATGGGAGACACAGCCCTGCTTCCAGACACAACGAGGAGGAAAATAAATCAGACAGGGCTCGGGAATCTGCTGCCAATGACTAATGAGCACTTCTCTTAGCTTATCTAATAGAGGATTCTTTTTCCTTTCTTATTGTTTTTTGTTTTGTTTGGGGTTTCGTTTGGTTGGTTGGTTTTGTTTGGTTTTGTACGTTGTTTGGTTTTCCTGGGTTTTTTTTGGTGTGGGGTTTTTTTAGTTTTGTTTTTGGTTTGTTGGGGTTTTTTTTTAGTAGTGGGGTTTTTGTGTGTTTGTTTTGGTTATTTTATTTAATCAAAAAGATCCCTCTCTTTCCATCTCTGGGCTGAGATAACCTAATCAAATCCTGGAGTGGTGCACAGAGGGAATTGTTGCAAGTTCAGTGTATGGGAAAATGAAATCTTGTATCCCTGATGAAGCAGCACAGTATGGCTGACAGCTAAAAAGAAATTAATTTGGAATGCTTTTACTGCTTATTTGCTTGCTTGTCATCCTTACTATTGCTGTAGTTTCTTGTTGGTTTGATTTTTCCCATTCTTCCAGCTCATTATGTAATTTATGTGATTTTTTTTTTTGTCTTTCTACAAGACCTGAGTCCTGGGTTCACATTTGTAGCTTCCATCAAGACAGAAAAAGAAAGTAAGGATGGGGAAACCCTCAAGATGGTGTGTTTTGGGATTTGCTTGTTGAGGAAAAGACCTTAAATTTTGACCCTAATATATCTGAAAGGTACAGAAAATAGCAGGCAAGGAAAATGAAATTTAAAAGTGCTACTAAAAAAAATAAATCTCAGAATGAGTCTGGGATTATTCTCTCTGAATTCTAGATGCTGGTGAAACTTGAGCAGTCTCTTTGGGAAAAATACCACATTTTATCTCTGCTGAGTGCTGTTCCAAATAAATACAGGAAATACGAGCTGGGACCGTAGTGGATGTTGTAACTGAGCATGTGCAGAGAGTCCCAGGAAAGCCTTTTGTTAGGCTTTTCCTCAGAAAATGGCCAGGGAAAAGTCAGTGAAAGGCAATCCCACACTAGCGGAATTACCACTTGCTCACAGCTGACATATCACAGCTTAAAGACACTCACCTGCAGCAACGCGAAGCCACAACAGCATCACATCGCACCCATCACACCTGGCACAGGGTCCACGCTGTCGGGAAGAGGCAGCAGCTCACACAGCTCGGCAGCGATGGGCACACGCTGCTCCTGCTCCCCCATGCATGCCCCTGGTTTTTCACAGCGTTGGGGCCACTCAGCTGGAGCCAAAGTTCTGCAGAGATAAGAAGAAGGAACTAAAGGGATTTATTTTTCCTCCTCTTGCAAAATATCGCAGTTTTCTCCCACCAGCAGCAGGATGTGGTGTGCTTGGATGTGGGGTTGTATATCTAGGAAAGGAGGGTACTTCTGAGTACATGTGCTCAAAGAGGGTAAAACCAGTAAAAACTGTTTTTTTATGATTTACTTTACTTTTAAATTTACAAAATCTACTGGATACACTGGCTGTGGTGTGTCCCTCCAAACCCAAATTCCAAAATGAGCAAAGTAAGCTGCTTGCCCAATTTTAGCACAAAATACCTGCTCGGTTTGAGTAATGGAGAAATCCCCCATGTTCCAGGTATTAGAGCAAAGCAGGTTGGGACAGGGGGTTAGTGCAAAGGGAATTTGCAGGTGGTCCTGTGTGGGGCTGGGAGAGGAGATATGGATGGGGCAGAGACGTGTGTGTGTACTGGGGTGTGTGCCAGGAGCCAGGTAATGCATCTGCAATGGAAAAATGCATTTGTGGGAACAAAGTCCTTCTCACCTCTCAGATATACTCCCCCTGTACAAGCAGCAGGTTTGCTCCGTTTGTCTGCTTGGGATTGATCCCCCCATCCTGGATAAAACCACACGTTCTTCCCTCGATCCGTGAAACACCTAACACTGAACTTTTTCCTTTCCACTCAGTTTAGTAAATGAGAATGAGAGGCAAGTATCAAAGGCAAAACCTCTCCAGATGCAGTGAATTGTCCCACACCAGGCACGGACCTCCCTGCTCTAAAAAACAAACTGCAGAGACCTTCCCCGTGCGAACACAGCGTGGGGAAAGGACACGCATCTGATTAAACACAAACAATCTTCCCAGCGCCCTTTCCTTGCACCCACCTCCGCTCTTCTGAAATGTATTGATCCGCGCTGCTGAGCTTCGGGTAAAGGTCAGGCTGCAGGGCTTGTCTGCTTTGATCTGAAGGATTTTTTGGACTCGGCACCGCAGCTGCCCTTGCTGTACTCGCGGCAGAGCGGGTCGCACGGACCCCCCCAGGACCTCTCACCGTACGGTGTGCATGGCCCTGCCCTGCAGTTCGCAGTTGCCTCTGCTCTTCTAGAGACCCGTGGGTTTGGAGGGACACACCACAGCCAGCGTATCCAGGGGTTTTCTCTGCCAGCCTCGGCCACGTGCTTCACATCGGAGGTGAGGAGCCCATGCTGCTGTACGGGAGAACAGTGAGAAAATTATTTTGCGTCTTGTCCTGGCAACCCCAGGTGCAGGGGGACAGGGAACCCATGGGGAATCCCATCAAGGGACAACATGATACAGCTGCTCTGGAGGAATTATCCTCCCGTGTTTCGCAGATACAGAGTGAAAAACCCTCCTGGCTTATCAAACCTGGTTCTCCCTTACAGGAGGCAAAAGATGCTTCGACCAAAAAAAAAATTCTTAAAACCATGGAGGCTTTTTACCTTTCCACCTTTTATTGGAAGGTTATTCACATTTCTAACAGTTAGGTTTCCCGTGACAAACTCAGGCTGAATTGCATGGTCCCAAGTGATGCATCTTCCAGGCCTTTTCCCATGCAGGAGGCTCCCAGCCTCACAAATATCTACACTAAAAGCTTTCTCTGGTATTTACCTGTATCTTGCCTCTCTTAATATTAGATTGTTCTTGCCTAGTCCCCTGCCTCCACTGTATTTACTGACCTTTTTATATGGAGTAGGACTGCTCCTCTAAGCTTTTTTCCTTCATGCATATTCAGATCTATTTAATGAACAATGGCAAAAAGGGGCATTTCAGCCCCAACATCATTGGGAAAACGCAGTCATCTTGGGAGGCGTCCAGTTGTCTGCAAGGACTATTTTGGGTCACAAACCACATTGCAAAAAGTCACTTTCTTTATTTCCCTGGCTTGGGAGAATAGGCCACCGGCTTGGTCCTTACCTGGGAATTCATTTCCTTGCTTTGCCACAAAATACTGGTGTCCCTTTGGGCAAACCTTTGTGCCCTGTGTCTCTGGTTTTGTACTTCTCATTCTTGCAGGGCTGACACTTAGGAGGGTACTAGAAATAATCAGCTAATTACCGTCCTACCGTGTAAAAAGGAGCTCGTATGTGGCAAAAACATATTACAAGAAGCAGAAGTGAAGCCAGACAAGTACAAGGAGCCTGGACCCTAGAAGCCATCAATCCGGCCAGTGACAACTGCAAAATATAGCCCAGGGGCAATGGCAGTGAGGACCAGAGCTGCCCTGCCAAAACACAGCCCTCTCTGCACCCTTTCAGCCCATCTCCATTGAGAGGACCGTGATTACTGAATGCAGGCATTCCCTTCCTCCTGAGAGTCTTGCAGATGATCATTCCTGGGGGCATTTAACCCCAGAGCTTTACCAAAGATCGCATCCCGCAGTTGCCTTGTTTCCAAAATCTTCTCTGTGAAATTGCCCAGCAGAGGAGCCACCTGCGTAATCCCACCGCTGGTAGCCTCTGGATCTAGAAGCAGTTCCGATTCTTTTGCCCTTGGCAGAGGGATCCATAGGACGGTACAGCTGCCTGGAGACCCAGTTCAGCTTCCCTCCCTCTTAGCAAAGGGAACACAGCTGTGCATAGGCAGGAGTTCATCCCCTTGCAGGAGTCACCAGCACCTTGTCTCTAGCACTGCTGTTGATGTCCACGTTGTGCTTTCTCCCAGAAAACTTTGTGTTGTGTGAGTGAAATCTTTTGGTGTTTGTTTTTTTCCACTCTCTGTACAGCAAAAGCCAGTAGGGAATAAAAGCCCTTTGTGTGTGAAAACATCGCACTACGCTGTAAGGGGATCCTGCAGGATAAAAGGTAGTGGAGAAATGTAAATGTATTATTTGGATGAGCCCTCTGGATTAGCATGTGAATCTTCAATGGCATTTCCCCGGCAAAGCTGTGAGCGGCAAGGCTCTCTGATTACGCTAATTCACATGTAATCTCTCTGACAGAGGCTGGTACAAGGATGGGAGATCCCACCTGGACCAGGCTGCTCCAGCTCCTCCTCACCCACAGCAGGGATCTCGCAGGGGTCGCACTGTGTGGATAAGGCGGGTGGGCTGCAACGGGGAGTGCATCGGCTTTTGCGTGCTGCTCTCTGACTGTTTCTGGGAAAAAAAAAAAGCGCCGCTTTTCTGTTTGTTCTCAAATGTAATACAAGCTCAAGTTTAAGCAAATAAACAAAGCTGGCTATTATGTAATCTGCTTTTTTTCTCAGCATCTGCGTTTCAGGATGCAAATCTCGGGAAGGCTTTGATTACAGAAACTGGGGCACTCGCAACCTTGACAACAATTTCAGACGTGATCGGAATACAATGCACACCAACGCGAGCAGAAACTGGATCCCAGGGGGACTCCTCACCCGTGTCTCTGGGCTCTCAAGCTCCCGGGGTTATTTCTGGGTACGAGACCTGCTGGAAATGGGTGCTTGAGTGATGTTACACGCTTACATTTAATGAACAGAAGAGTTTAAACCAAAGCTCCTGTTCTTCCTCCACAGAAGTTGCTCAGAGCAGCTACCCCACCTGATCTTCCCCCACAGTGGGATTAACCCAGGGAACACATGTATAAATATAAATTTTTAGCTCTGGCCATAACATTCAAACATACAATTCCCCATCCTCTCCATGACCTGGCTAGAGGTAGCCTGGGCAAAGCTTTCAGGAGTCCTGCTGAAGAGATAGCCCCGTCTTGTGTTATTTTGTGTTTTCTACCTCTGCTCCAGAAGTCGGTATCAGCTTGTGAAATAATTTTACTTACTTTTTACAACCACCATTTTCCACTCTCCCTGTAATTGTATAATTAACATACTGCATCCATCACTTTTATATCCACCATCCGTCATTGTTTCGGTTGAGCATGGCCCTATGCACGAGCACCGCACACGTTAGCGATGACTGATCAAGGGGAAATGTGTGTCAAATTGCGAGAAGCGACTACAGGGAAACTCAGATCATGTGGAGTAGCCATGGGGCCATTTCACACACTTCGTTATCTCTGGACATGAGTGCACACCATTTCCTAAACCAGGTGAGCTGAGTTGTCCCCTGGAAATGTCTATCTCTACTCCAGAGATAAATCCAATTTCTAAAACGAATCTGTGTACAGAACATGAACACGACCTTAAATCTGCCCTGTTGTGATACCCAGCCGTGCATCTAGAGCTATGATTAACCTATTTCAGTGCCTGTGGTACCAAAGGAAAGAAAACAAACTACTTTTTATCCTGTGGTGCCCAATCAGGATGAAAAAAAATCCCTCACAGGCTGTTTAGAAACCCGGTGGTCCTGATACCTTTCCTCACAAAACGCAGCCACAAACATCTTTGTTTCATCTTTTCTTCTTACTCTGATTATTCCCATTCTGCTCCAAAAACAGATGTGAGACTGCCAGTGCAGCTTTATTCAATGAACCTCACTAAGTAGCAGTTATTATTCGCTAGTAATAACTTCCCTGCACTGTTTTCTCATCCTGAACACCTTTCCAAAATGCAAGACTGTGTTTTGCTAACTGTCTGTGCAGAGCACGTGTGTTCCCACAGCTCCAGCTTTTGTCCTGGAGGAATCAAAGCCCGTCCACCACTCCCCCACCATCGCTGCAAGCTTTTCTGATCCACGGGACCTTATAGACCCAGGTGCTGCTGGTTTTGCAGCCCTCACTCCTCTCTTTTATAGTGCCTTCATTTTGTTCTCCTACCTTCTGGAGTCCTTTCCCTGGTTCTGTTATTGCAGCTGGAACCTGCTGGGAGTTTCGCTGCTGCTTTGTCACCGCATCTCTTTCGCTTGCCCACTTCGTCTCCCACCATCTCCTTTGCAGCTGCACCTTTGCAGCACAAAACGCTCCATTTAGCTCCATTGGGAAGACTGTCAAGGGCTCTTGATGTCAGCTCTGCTTTTGAGAGGCCGTGAGCTGTGTTCCTATCAGGGAGACACACATTCCTGCTGCCAAGTCCCTGTTATCCCCCCCTTAGAGAAACAGGGAGGAATACTACAGCTCTTTCATATTCATGCCCTAATTCATTTTGCAAGAGCTTTCCTGTGTAGCAAATGCTGTGTCTCTCTCACCCATAAGACACCTTTGCTCCACTCACACAGTACCAGAAATATGTAGAGCCAAGCAGAAAAAGGATGTATGCTTTTTTTTTTTTTTTTTTTTTTNTTTTTTTTTAATTTACACATTCCCCTCAGTATTCACAGCTTCTGGGGTAAGTTGCCTGCTTCGCAACAACCTGAAAGCAAGGAGGCTGTCCTGGGTTTTGGGGCCCACCGCATTTATTGGCATCTTTCATTTCCTTTTAGTGAGGCCCTCCAAGAGCAGAGGCAGGGACCGGGCTGTCCCCATTCCTCTATTCCAGCCCTAGGAGCAATGGCTGCAGGGAAAGCCCCAGGGAAAACCACGGCCTTGGCCATGTTCCCTCTTCCCAGGTTCCTGCCCCGGTCCAGGAGGTGGATGGGGATGGGGGTGACTGACGGGGAGAAGGGGAACCCTGAGCAGTGTGAGGGAAGGTGACAGCTTGTTTGGAGGAAGGAGAGATGGAAAATTTAGGCCAGGCATGAGGAAGAAATTGTTGGCCCTGAGGGTGGTGAGAGCCTGGCCCAGGTTCCCAGAGAGGTGGTGGATGAACCATCCCTGGAGACATCCCAGGCCAGGCTGGACGGGGCTCTGAGCAACCTGAGCTGGTGAAGATGTCCCTGTCATGGCAGGGGGGGCACTGGGGGAGCTGGGAACGTCCATTCCATCCCAAACTATTCTGTGACGCCATGATTCTATGCCAACATCTTCCCCTGCACTGAGGGACCAGTCAGTCCAGGAGCTACCATGTGCCCAGAGACTAGCAAAAATTTTGAGAAGAGTTAAATTAAAAGGAGGAAAGGAAGCTCCCAAGGAGCTGAAGGAAGGAGGGGTGAGTAAGCCAGTCCAAGTGTAAAATGGCTTTACCAGAGTGAGGGGAGAGACACCCACCTAGAAATGGGAGGACTGGAGAGAAAAGCAAGGAAGAAAAGGTGTGTGTTCACACGTTCTCCATGTCCACTGGGGATGAAGCCAGGGGTAGCAGAAGCTACATGTGGAGGGTGAAGCATTACTCCATGTGTGCTGCAGGAGGAGGTGGTACAAGGCCTTCGAGATGTCCCTCAGAGCAGCACACCAGGGATGAAAACAGTGGCTCTCTCACCCCTCCGTTCCCACAGACAGCAGCCTTGGCCCCACAAAGGTGTTCTGTGAGGCAGCAGCCTCCTCTCCACTGTCCCTTGCAGCTAATCAGAGGCTCTGCTTGGGGCTCAGAGGAGCAAAGTCCTGCAGCCCATATTGTCAGGGGAAGCAAATGTGTATGGAATACACGGAGGAGTCGTTTCCTTTCTGCTCAGACTACATGGAGAACCTGCATCCCAGGCATGGGATACCACGTATAAGTGAAACATAAAAAAAAAAAAATATTAAAGGTCAGAAATTCAGAATAAACAAAGGTCAATATTTACTGGCATCCTGGATTGTGGCTGTATTTAACTGTGGTTTATTTGGTATGAGAACTATTCTAACGTTGGCATTACAAAGCAAGAACTCTGTAAATCCCTGAGCTTGAGTACCAAAGTCGTCATGAGAAAGCCTATGGAAGGGCAGTATCCTTTTGTGGCCTATTGCCACCTCAGTTGATTCACCACCCCGAGCCTCTGGGCTCCCAGTCAATCACGCACCCAGCTCACTAGGGCAGCTCCCTGCTCAGAGATGATGCTGGTGAAGGTACCTCTCGTTGTCCCGTCTCCAAGCTAAGGAGAACTGAAGATTCCTCCAGTGCTCCCAGGGCTCTGAAGCTCTAATAAAGTGACCATGAGGTTAGACTTCATTAGAAGTGCACACAGAGTGAGCAGCCTTACAGTCTTGTTGCTTTGCTATTCTCTGTCATCTTTGTTTTTCTGGCACCAGTCTGCTGCCACATGTCCTTATTTGAAATTGAAGTATTTGGAAAAAGTCTAGTTTTCTTCAATGTCTGTTGAGTCCTTAATATGTTTTCATGTGTTCTAAAATGAATAATCATAATAATGGAAAGGACTCCCTGTTACAAAGCATGTGAGTGATAAAAGCTTCATGCTGCTTGAATAAATTACTAGGAAGCTGTAATACGAATCCATGACATGCATAGTTTTGATTATTACAAAATGCCGCTGCGCTGTGATACATAATTCGTGTGTGCGTGGAAGGCAGATCAGAGAGGAGCATCCATCTCCATACTCACTGGTGAAAGAGGAACAGAGACTGGTACCTGACTCATCTCTGGGACAAGGGGCACACTGAGGTGGTGACAGGGTGTGAGGGGTACACAGAAGGTCCTGGGTGGACCCATGTCCACTACATTCATGGACTTAGGAGCGAGACAGCATGTCTGAACCTGTTGCCTGAGGCTCAGTTTAAAGTCCATGGAAGAAAACAGGCTCCTCCAAGTGGGAATTTGTGTGAGCCGGCTGAGAACAGGATGCATCACCCTCTGCATTTGCGTACAGGAAATTAAATGGGTTCTGTGGACAGACCTATCTAACTTTAGTGTCTAAATGGGGGTAAAACCATTCCCCCACCTGAGCCCGTGCAGACATTGGAAAGCCATCGAGCTTTCAGTCCCTGTGTCAGATGAGCCGCTGTGCCTGGCTGGATGTGTCACCATTCCCACTGCTCCCATGGTTTCAGAATGAGGTGCCATGAATGAGGAGAGCAGGAACATCACTGCCGCCTCTGAGGGGAGCTTATGTACCTGCTAGTACTCAATGTATTCCCTTGTGCCCAGTGATATGACTATTTATTTAAAGAGTATGGATCTCTAGCTCTTCCAGATTTCTCCATCAGGTATACTTAATGCATATAGGAATAAAGAAAACATTACAGCATGTTTCAAAAAAGTGAACCTGATTTGAAATCACTATGGTTTGAAATATGGTCCACCTTTTTGAATTACCCTGTATTTTAGGAGCAAAACTGTGTAACATATCCCATTTGAAAAAAAAAAAAAAAAAAAAACAAAGAAAAAAGAACTGCAATATGCAATTGTCTACTTTAGAGTAAGGGAAACTACAACAAAAACAGTCTGGAATAGGAACAGCTTGGTTATAAATGTGGATATGTGTGTGCATAAGCATGTGTATGCTGCTATATTGAACCAGGCACACGATGGCAACTGGTGCCATCTTCAGCCCAGCCGAAGACATTCAGTTTTCCACATGGAGTCAAGGAATGACACCAAGACTGCAGCTCCACCGGCTGCCTGACACATGGGGAGAGACATCCCCATTGCTCCGTCTGTCCTGCTCCTTGGGGCTGCTCCCTGCGTTTCCTGGGCAGTTACCTGCAATCTGGAGACTGGGTACAGCCCTGCAGTTTTCTTCCCCACTGCAGCAAACTTGGAAAAAATGTAGAAGGAAAAGAACAGTTAGTGGACATCCCTCCAGAAACAGAGTTTTACCCAGAACTGTGCTGCTAACTGAACTGGACTGATTTCAGAAGTACTTAATGTGCAGATTAAGCATTTGAAATACAGAGCCAGTTCACATGAAATGCAGGCACCACTGTCCAGTGAGAACAACTTCAAGAAATTAGAAGAAAGTGAAACTACACTTAGAAAGACCCCAGACAAGCGGCACAGACAGACTCAGAGCACAAATTCTGGATTTGCAGACAGAAGACCTTGCTGAATTGTATTGATAATAGAAACAAGAAAAGAATGTGATAAGGAGAAGCTGAGAAGGGATAAAAACGAGACAGTAAAACTAAGGCTTTTGTTATTTCGTCAAGGAACAAAAACTAGAGGAAGTGAAAAAACTCAGTGAGGAATAATAACAAAGCCACTATATGAGCTAATAAATGTGTCTGATGAACAATGTAGCTCCAGCCAGGAGGAGACAGGAGATTGATACCATTTTCAATTCAAAACAAAAATAAAAGCAGAAACAGAGGAATAAACAGTTACACTGTAGTGCAAAAATGTGGCATCCACATGTAATGTTGGAACAAGAAAAGTTTCCCTATTTGAAGACAAGATAATTGTTGGGTATGTCGTTTCATTTATAGAGGAAAAGTGGTTTGGAGAAGCAAACGTAACTGCAGGTAAATGTGTGATTGTGCAGGCAGCTGAAGTGCCATGGGAAGCAAATCAGACCATGGTGAGGCAGGAGCGGTTTGCCTGGGTGCCGTTCAGTGCAGGACGGTGACAAAAGCACAGACTGTCACAGCACAGGGGACTGTCACACCACCTCTGTCTGCAGATGCCTGAAGCCATGGCAGGTATTGCAGAAAGCACGGTAAAAGGAAGAAAAATGCCTGTCCTATACAATACCGCTTAGTTTCCAGATGACACGGCCACGCTGGCAGCAGTACAGGCGCCTGGATTTCTGTTGGAAGAGATAGTGCGAGTGAGTTCAGCAGATCCAGAGGTAGACAGTCTTCAGAAGGCATCTCCAACCATGCGTGTCTCAGCTTTTCTATTAGACTGAAGTTTAGTCCTTTAGCCACTGAGCTGCAGAACCAGCTGGGACACAATAGCAGCAGATGGGAGAAATACAAATTATTTCAACTACATTTCTAAAAACTGAACCCGTGCATAAAGTATTTTTTTCCACAAAGAAGCCACAAAGCATGATGTGCTGTTGCCCGAGAGGTCTTTGAACAAAGGAAAACCCAACCTTGAGCACAAAGGCTTTGGTGGGCAGTGCTCACAGGGCAACACTGGGACATGGAAACATAACGGACAAGGGACCTGGCAGCATGCAAACCGAATGTAAGGCAGTATTCTGAAGATGGGTGCCCAGCAGACAAGCAGAAGGTAGAAACAGACCCCAATGCAGCCAGTGAGACAGCTGGAACACGTTGCTCCATGAGCACTGGTGGAGGAGGAACTGGTCAGTCTTCAGCTAGGGTCCGGAGATTGTGCAGAGTGAGAAGCGGCCAAACCGCAGCAAGGAAACTTCAGGTGACGTGAGGAGCTGATCGACTGAAACCACTGAATATAGAGGTTGTCTTTCATCTCCAGTGTCTGAGGACCTACACCCTGTCCCACAGGGGTCTGCTTCCAAGGAAAAAAATTCAAAGTGGCCTGGGAGGAATCTTGTTGAGCATCACGTAGGATTCTACCTTCTTCTTCTTTTTTTCTTTTTTTGTCACAAGACTGGACTTCGTTTCACCTCAAGCATCTATAAATTAGATGTCCAAGTCTGATTTCATCACCCTCAGGCCCCTTCAACAGAGAGAGATAGACATCTCTGCAAGGTAATTCACGAGACCCACCCTTTGCCCTTGCCTGGAGGAGACCAGAGAGGAGAAAGCCAGAAGTGGTACCTCCAAGGCCCGGCCTTCATGAAGGACAGGATTTTTGTTTCTTGACAGCAGTGAGTCAATCTGCTGATAAAAAAGATTGCCCTTTGCCCACTGCACCCAGCTGGACCAAACCCTGGGGCTGCACAGGCCGCGAAACACAACACCTTGCGAATAGCATGGACACTGAATGGCAGCTGTCATCCAAATGACGGCACAAACTCTGGGCAAAAAGTTGTGTTGCGTCAACCCAAAGATCTTGCCTTGAAAATTAGGACTTGCAGTCACATCCATATCAACCAGACCATTGGGCCTGTGGTCAAGGAAAGAAAGATTTCAAAGTTATGGGTTTAAAAAAAGCAAGACATTAGAAACCACAGGACTTTTGAGCTATTAGGCTGCCAGGCAAGTCAGAGAGATAGCCCCCAAGATTTATTAACATTATCTGCTACACAACTCCAGATACAGCTTCAGAACTTGTGGGAAGTCTTATTTATCAACCACAGGGAAAGGACAAATGTAAGAACAGGCCATGACAGATAATAATTCAATGTGCTGGGTGAACCTACAGAGACTGGCATTTTTCATTTCACTTCTCTGTTTGCAAAGAACTTGGCGCTGGTGTTGTTTTCATTTAATTTCTCTGTTTGTAAGAGATTTGGCCATTCATTTTGGCTGGAGATCTGATAAGCAAAGCTAAGGAAACACAAGGCACACGTTGTTCTTGAGTGGAGCAGAGTCAGGGAAGCTGAAAAGAAAATAGTTTTTTTTTTAACAACTCAAATATTGACTGGATGTTGCAAGGAAGGAGGAAAAAACTTGCTCCAGAAGTAACCTCAGAAGAATTCCAGGCTGTTGCTGTGGAGTCTTTATCTTCTGGTTTCTTGCCTTGATAAATATAGTGTCACATCAGAAAACTGAGTCTTGTGCTGTGCAAATGTCAGCTGTCAGTGTGGGGAGATGCACAGGCACGTACAATGTGGGCATATGCCTATAGAAGCCACCACATATGGAGTCACACAGACTGCACAGATGTAGCTAGATAGGGACAGACCAGTGCAGCACCAGCTCAGATACACCTAAGAGCAGATGTAGAGGTGTGAAAGTGATGTGTCACGGTTGTGTCGGAGGGATTGGAGCGTGGGTGGAAGAGCAAACCTATGTGGTGTCCCGGAGCAAGGGAACACTGGTGCCAGCACACTGTGGAGCGGGAGGCGTTCATGGATTCCAGGCTGCAGGCAAGTGCACGGCAGCAGGCATTGAATTGTAAAGGCTGGTGGAGTCCACAGGGACCATCCCAAGGCTAGGAGCAAGAGGGACTAATGGACTCTTTTGTTTCCCTCTTCTGTCTCCCAGTAAACGAAAGACAGATAGAAATTCTGCTTCTGAGCCAGTCAGAAACAACCATGCACTTCCTCATCAACATTTCCTTCTTTTGATGGTGATAGGAACTAGGACAGAGAAAGTGCAGACCATTAGGCGTTGCCAGATTCAGTTCTGGGCTGGTGTCCGACGGTTTTCACCAGAAATACCCAACCTCTCAGCTTAGACCTCCAGGGGTAGTATGTGGTGATTGGCAGGGTAGGGAATAAGGGTGGGATATTCTGTTGTGGTGACTGATGTAAAGCGAAGGGCCCTGCAGACAGGAATTGGCAGGCTATGAGAGATACAGACAGGGAAAGCAAAGCTACCTTGCGTGGGAGCAGTCACATCAGGATAAAAAATGGGCCATCTGGGTTATCTCATTCCCAGCAGATCTGCTTATGTCTCCTGCAAAAAAAAAATTCAGAAGCTGATTCTCTATTGGTAGGCAGAAAAATTGGTATACTCGTCACAACATTTTAGATATGGTCTGTAAAAAGCACTTTTCTTCCCCACATTCCCACTGATGTGTGAGATGGCAGTGGGGTGGAGCAGCCCCTCAGAGAGATGGATGGGGAGGGTTCCCCTCCAAAAGGCTTTGCTGGGGGCCAGAAGGTGAAGGAAAGTTCTGAAACACATCCAGATTACACATGCTCTTTTTAGTTGTATGGGCAAAGTTTCTGCTTCACCTTTTCCTGTCAAAGATACACCCAAAAAAGGACTGAGTTTAGAAATAAAGGTAAGTTTCAGTCCGGTGGAGAGCAACAAAGATGCTGAGGGGTCTGGAGCATCTTTGTGATGAGGAGAGACTGAGAGAGCTGGGGCTGTTGAGCTGGAGAAGAGAAGCTGAGAGGGATGTGATCAATGGATCAATATCTCAGGGTGGGTGTCAGAGGATGGACCAGACTCTGTTCAGTGGTGCCCAACGCCAGGGTGAGGGGCAACGGGCACAGACTGAAACACAGGAGGGTCCATGTGAACATGAGGAGAAACTTGTGTGCTGGGAGGTGCCAGAGCCTGGCCCAGACTGCCCAGAGAGGATGTGGAGTCTCCTCTGGACACATTTGTAGAATCATAGAATAATTTTGGCTTGAAGAGACCCTTCAAGATCGTTGAGTCCAACTATAACCTAACTCTAGCACTAAACCATGTCCCTATGAACCTCATCTATTCATCTTTTAGACACCTCCAGGGATGGTGACTCAGACTCAAAACCCTCCTGGACTCATTCCTGTCTGATGTGCTCTGGTGAACCTGCTTTAGCAGGGGGTTGGACTGGATGATCTCCAGAGGTCACTTCCAACCCCAACCATGCTGTGATTCTGTGATTCCATGTGATTCGTTGGAATAGAAACTGAAAAAGGCATCGAGGGGCTGTAAAAAGATTGTTCTCCTGCTGCTGTGCCCTTTCAGGCTTGCCTCCAGCACACATTTGCAGGTATCCACACCAGCTCCAGGCAAGTTGGTAGGACCCTACGAAGAGCTGCTTCTTCCACACAGTGGTCACTACGTGTGCTGTCCCCAGCTGTCCCTGAGTCTCTGCTCATCACACGGGGAGCTCAGGTGCCCCCCACATCCCCCTGCCCCACCATGCCCTTAGTCTGGTGGCTGCCAGTGCAGAATTGGCATCTCCTCCTTCCCAGCTCCTGCCTGATCTCCACTTCCAAAGCAGCACATCCCAGCAGGGCGGGGTGTTCAGGTCTCTATGAAAGCCCTGCTCATCTATCCACCATACCCCTTCACTCCACTCCATGAAGCACTCCTGTGGTTCAGCTGACAACACCTCCCTGCACTCCCTGCACTGCCAGCCTGACTGTCTGACTGTTCTGTTACCTCCAGATGCATCTTCGGTTCAGCGTTCAACCGCAGGACCCTAAAAATTGCTCCCAGCCATTGTTCCTGTCACCCAGTTCCTGGCAAAAGGATACAAACCAAAAAAGGAAGAAAAAAGCATTAAGATGACTATGAAAACAACCCTAATTTGCTCAGTTTTGCTGCACTGAGTTCATTGACACGTTAGTTTTCATTAGAAATGTCTTATCTGTACATATTATTTAAAGTATTGGCTCACCTGCTTGAAAACTGAGAGATTTTATTCTGCTTCCCTTTCCTCCCACTCCCGCAGAAAATAAGTTCTTAAAAGTAGAAGAAAGGAGAAGCAAATGGAAGAAAATGTAACATACTTCTGCTTTTGCTATTGGTTGCAAAGCCATTTCCCACTGGAAAAATGTGTAAAAAGAATATTTTACTAGAACTATAGCAAAATAAGAAGTTATTTCAGCTGGGATTCTAGCCATAAGTATGAGTTAAGGTGGTTAACAGTTTTTAAAATTCTTTGCCACTTACTTGTTTTATCTTACATAAAGATATTTTTCATCCTTTTGTCAGTCTGAACACTTTGTTTTCTCCTGGATAAAATAATAAAAATTACAGCTTTCCTTTGAGCATCTCTACAACCCTTCTGATTTTCAGCCAATCCTAGTCGTCTGCAAAGGTGTTATTCTGGTATCCAGCAGGCACCCTGCAGAATCCATGGACAAGTATATTCTTTTGTGGTCAAGTTAAAGCCTGTTCATAGGAATAAAACTCTCTGGAAATAGCAAAAAAAGTAGACAGGAGATGTTTCATGAAAAGTTCTCTGCTGCGGGAGCCTTGCAACTTGGTGTAGCAGAGTGTTGCCTGTGATTATTTGCCCCTGACACATTCGAAGCATTAAGTTTTTGTTAATCGGGTACTTAGACAATAAAGCCTTGGAATGTTTTAATTTCCAGGACAGGACGTGATTTGACTCTGCAATTAGGACATTTTGCTAAGATATGCCTGGTGTTGGTTATCCTGGCATCACAGATTCTGCTGAAGTGCGGAGTTTAATAATGTTTTCAATGTGGCAGTGATGCCAATACACATTAGTTCACGATGGGCTAGAGGAATACGGTGCTCCAAATGCACTGCATCGTTTATGGCCACGTAGAGCTCAGATTAAACATAAGAATAAAACGTGCCGGGTTGTGAAGGCACAAGTAAGGTGATGGGTCTTTGGCAACTCCTGCACAGTGACAACTTCACCATCTCTTCGAAGCTGTGTTCTGCCAGGCCGAGGCAGCAGTGAGCTCCCTGCAGTGCCCCATTTGCCATCTGACAGGCCTCATTTCCACCATCCTGGAAATGCAGAAGGTCCTGCCATCTGGTTAAGCACTCTCGGATTACAGTGTAGTTCCCCTGTTAGCATTCGGCAATAGACAGTTTTGAAACTCGCTTATCAATATGTATTATGCTGAATAAATGAAGGAAGCAAAGCAATCAATAGCAACACTTCTAGAATAGAAGGGGAAACAGAACTGTTTGGACAAGAACATACAAGTTTTCCATGCTTCTCAATGCCTGTATCACCAGCGATGCAAGATGTCCAATCTGCCCGGCACCCATGCTAAGTGTGAATGGAAAAGCAGCCGTACAAGTGTAATTTTTTCAAAGCTTGTGGAGCAATAGATGGATGTTTGGTGTAGGCAGAAGCTTCACTTGTTTGTGTATGTACTTATGCAGTGCGAACCTTCGCAGCTTCACCGTTGTAATAGAAATGACATCCAGGATGACTCACTTCTATTTGTCAGGAAAGGTAACAACGAAGCTGCAGCAGTATGTTTGCCCTGCTCCTGCTTTGGAAACAAACTTCCCAGCCATTTCTAATCAATAACAGTGATCCAAGCAGACAAAGCTGGCCCTTCATTAATCAGCCTTCAGATTTGCCTGGAGCTTGTTCTAATTGATTTAGAGTATAGCTTCAATTCTTCAGAAATGAGAAATTACATAAATTTACCAAGTTTAACTCCAGCATGTCAATCCAATTTCCAGTGGTTTTATGGTTTTGTTTCCTTGGAAAATTTTCTGACACTCTCAGCTTGGTAGTTTAGAATCACAGAATTATAGAATCATGTTGGTTGGAAGAGACCCTCAAGATCATCAAGTTCAACCATAACCAGCCCTGGGCAGCCTGTTCCAATGCCCCACAGCCCTTTGGGGAAGAAATTGTTCCTCAACCTCCCCTGGTGCAACTTGAGGCCGTTTCCTCTGCTCCTGGCGCTTGTTCCTGGGGAGCAGAGCCCGACCCCCCTGGCTCCAAGCTCCTTTCAGGCAGTTCAGAGATCAGAAGGTCTCCCCTCNACTTCCGGGTTGTTTTCCAGCTGCTCTTCCCTGAGCCCAGTAGTGTTCATGGTGGTGTTGTGACCCGGCACTTGCTACATTGCTAAAAGCATATTGCTACAACAGTACTCTGGATGTGTGCAGGAATGCAGGCAGGTCTGTGTTCTACCCACCTCACTCCAGTGTAAGTATTTGAAAGGCTTTCTGTAAGTAACACCTTCTGCGGTATCATCTGGTTCCTAGATGAGACCACTTCTTAAAGCACTATGGGTCTTTCCCAAGGATTTGAATGAACCATTCTTGGACCCTGGTTTGCTTAGAAGTGCTGCAAGGCACAGAATCACAGAATGTCAGGGGTTGGAAGGGCCCTCGAAAGCTCATCCAGTGCAAGCCCCCGGAGCAGGAACACCCAGATGAGGTTACACAGAAGGTGTCCAGGTGGGTTTGAATGGCTGCACAGAAGGAGACTCCACAACCTCCCTGGGCAGCCTGGGCCAGGCTCTGCCACCCTCACCAGGAAGAAGTTTCTTCTCATATTTCAGTGGAACCTCCTGTGTTCCAGTTTGCACCCATTGCCCCTTGTCCTGTCACTGGTTGTCACCAAGAAGAGCCTGGCTCCATCCTCCTGACACTGCCCCTTTCCATATTGATCCCCATGAATGAGGTCACCCCTCAGTCTCCTCTCCTCCAAGCTCCAGAGCCCCAGCTCCCTCAGCCTTTCCTCACACGGCAGATGCTCCACGCCCTTCAGCATCTTGGTGGCTGTGCTGGGCTCTCTGCAGCAGTTCCCTGTCCTTCTGGAACTGAGGGGCCACAACTGCACACAATATTCCAGATGTGGTCTCACCAGGGCAGAGCAGAGGGGCAGGAGAACCTCCCTGGACCTACTGACCACCCCCATTCTAATCCACCCCAGGTCCCATTGGCCTTCCTGGCCACAAGGGCCCAGTGCTGGCTCATGGGCACCCTGCTGTCCCCCAGGACCCCCACATCCCTTTCTCCTACACTGCTCTCTAATAGGTCATTGCCCAACTTGTACTGGAACCTGACCTGGACCCTGGACCTTGAAGGACAGGTAGGCGAGGATGTGGTGCAAGGCCCATCTACAAGCTCACTTACGAAGAGGTGGTTGACTCCACAACTCAAGACTGCCTCCGATACGGAAGAAATCGTAGTTATGGTAGGCAATTCCCTTCTGAGGGGGACAGAGGGCCCAATATGCAGAGTTGACACTCATCATAGGGAAGAATGTAATCTACCTGGAGCCCGGATCAGGGATATCACCAGGATGCTCCCCAGCCTGGTGCACTCAATGGACTACTACCCACTGCTGATCTGCCAGACAAGTGGGGAGGAAACTGCATCCCATAGTCTGATGGAAATGAAGAAAGATTTCAAGGCCTTGGGACGGTTGGTCTGGGGCGCAAGTTATTTTCTCTTCCCTCCTTCCATTTTTGGTTGCTGACGTGGGATGGAATAGAAGAATGCAGTCCATAAACGATTTGCTACAATATTGCTGCTACAGGTAAGGCTTTGGATTCTTCCATAACGTCTGGTTTTATAAGATACTAGTCCAGACAATGATACATGGGAGAGGTTTATCTCACAGGGGCAAAAGGATGCTGGGACAGGAATTAGCAGGGCTCATCTGGAGAGCTTTAAACTAGATTTGAAGGGGGATGGGATTGCAGCTGGGCTCGCACCAGTAATTTAGTTTTTCTTAGCTCTGAGGCCTCTTCTCAGTCCGAAGCTTCTGTCATATGAAATTCCCTGGCAAATATGTTAGAAATACTGTCATCTGAGTTCAGCTGGGAAGAAGGAAGGGCAGGGCAGGAGAGAACCTTGCTCACTCACTGCTTTGCTCCTTCTCCACCCTTTATGTAGATATTGGCAGGTTACTCAGGGAGCATCACCCGGCTCAGGGTGAGTACAGGTGGTGCTGTCTCTCTTCTGCACTGCTGCCTTTTGCCGAAATCCCCACAGACTCTCTGTTCCTCACATTGGCCACTGCACCACAGCTGCAAGGCAGGCTGGAGAAACTGGTTCTTGTGATGTGAATCCCTGGGTGGGAAGCAATGGGGACCAGCTAAGTACTAGGGTAGAGGGAGTGAAAGCGAAACACGAATAGCGAACACTCCTCTTGCAGAGTTCAGCAGCAGCACAGGTGTTTGCACAAGTTATCGGGGCCCTGGGAGGTAGGAGAAGGAAGCTACACGAATGTTATTAAATAGGTTATGATTTAAGAGAAGCAGTAGTTCAGAGCTAAAGTGCATATTTGGGATCAGAGCTTTGAAACATCCATTCAGCTGTTCTGAAATGTAACTTTTGATATCGTGACCCATAAAGGTTTTCTTAAAGTTCACATCTCCCTTCTTTTTTTTTTTTTTTTTTTAATGCTGCAGCCTCTGAACATAAAATTCAACCATTTGTGCCTTTGGTGTGCACAATTTTTTGTAATAAATGTCATCCCATTCATGCAAGAAGCAGAATTTCTCACTGTCCCTGATTCTGCAACAAGAGCAGCAATTGTCCTACTAAATCATTATGTATGAGCATTCACAAAAAGACATTCCTGATTTGCTTCCTGTATCTCATAATACTGGGTAAAACTGAAAGTGCTGGGTAAGATTCAAGTGTTATCAAGTGAGGACTAAGACCATTTATAATCTTTCTAATCCAAATTGGATTAATTATTTCCAGAAAGCTCTAAAAGTGCTTGTATTAGATCAAGGGCTAAATGGGTTGAAGTGGGTTGTACTATTGCATGAAGGAGTGGGTTAAGCAAAAAGGGCATTTGTCAATGAGAAAAACTTTATTAAACAGCTGCTAATTGAAAACAAACTTGCTGAGGAGCTGTCTGCACTCTGAAGAGATCTTTATGCACTTTTATATAAATCACCATTTGATTGAGTCCCTTGGAACTGGCTGGCAGTACATAAGCAGCAACACCACATGCAATCTGTCCTCCTGAAGCATGGGTGAACAAGGAAGGATTTGACAGACGGATCCCGTGTCTCTGTTCCATTAGTGGGATGGACATGAATATTGAGATATTTCCATTAATGTAGTAAGCTAGAGAAGTCCATCTAGGAAGCACTCAGCTAGACAGCTGCGTTCATATGAAGTTGTTTCAAGGTAAACCTTATGCAAGTTATGAAGGAGACACAGGGGCACCTTGGGGCATTTGTACAACACATAGTAATCCAGTTTATCTCCAAGTTTCCCCCATGGTAGGAGGACCTTTCTGCTATTACATTAGAGGGAGCTGTTAACTAGAAGGGACAGGCTGCTGCCACTCAACCTACATGGGTTTTGTTCAGGATGCTTTAAAAAGGTAACACTGGCAGGAGCACTGTCATTAGGAGGATGATTCATACGACATTAGAAGGAGCTAGATTTGGTCCCTCACTGCTGCAAATTACACCCTATCCTGCCTCAAAATCCAGCCCCCTGCCACTGTTTTTCACTTCTCCACCCTGCGAGTGTCTTCTCTGTCCCCTGGAGCACCTCCAGCAGAGTTCACCACTGGCCTTCCTGATGCTCCCTACTGAATTACTGCAAGTCACAGTCGCCAAGTCATCTTAGGGTATCTTCTCTTCACTCCTTTCTAATTTCCTCAGCTTTACTGGCTTCCCTGAATTCTCCCTTCATTCCATTTCCCATAATCCCTGTTCTTGACCCCTTCTAGTTTTGTTTTCGTTTCATGCAGCTGTAGCTTTATCTACTATGCCCTTTTCCCTCTCCCAGTGAGGCAGACGTTCCTCCGCATCTCCCAGGAGCAAAGCAGCTGCAGACATCCCAAAGCACATGCCAGCTCTCCTGCCTCATCCCCTCACTGCTCCCACCTCCCTGGTCCTGCAGGGACATGGCTTTGCTTTCCCAGTTGGCTGACCAAGACCATCCTCTTCCACTTCCTTCCTCACCAGCAGCCATTGGTATAAACATCAATAATGATGAATTATGAATTGGCTTAGTGCTATTTAATAATTTACTCATTACTTTAAGTTCTTCCGACAGTTTGTTAGCCCAATGCTTAGCTAAAGAACTTAGCTTCCGATTTTTTGAACATTCTGTACTGTATTAATTAAAACAAAATGTAAAAATAAATAAGAATGGAAAAGTTAGAAAAATAACACAAAATTGTTCTGTGGAAGGCATAACTACCAAATGTCTGCACTTAAGAAAGGTGATTTAAAGTTTTATCTGGGAGAAATAATAGAATGTAATAGATTCCACAGACAATAATCAGAGCCTTATCTCGAAGTGCCAATCTTACCTCATTTGCTATTCTGGGGAAGATGACTTTGTTATCAATAATGAAATGAATTGGTTCCTCCATTTAGAATCTTGTTAATACCACACAGGCTCTTCTGTGTCCATTTATTCAGTAGTCTTAACCAAAAATTAATTCCATAGCTAAAACGGAAATAATTTCCTTAAACATCAATTAGCTCGAACATTGTCTTTGAGGGCAATGAGCACCAGTTTGTTCTTTCCTTGCTAATACACTCCTCAGAGCACCGCAAAGGAAAGGACGACTAGACTGAGTCCGTCAGGCCCAGGGTCTAATGCAGGACTCTTGGTGAAAAGTTCTCTCTAGAGGAGAAGATCCTCCATAGCCCCTTTCCAGGTAAAGAACAGTTAAAGCCTGAAGCAGGGAAGTTTATCTTTTTCTGTGATTTAAGTATATCCCACATAATCATGGCAGAAAAAAATCATTATCGAAGTTTGATCCTCCTTTTGAAAACCACGCAGAACTTCACCTAGCAGACATCCTGGCTCCACGTTAATTCATTGAAACTGAAGTACATAATTGCGTTGTCCTATATTTAACTGCCAGCTATTGCATTTGGTCATAGTGACCACCAACTCTCAACTTCCTCTAGGTGACCTAGCAAAAGTCGGTATTTGGCACTCAGGGATGTCACATCCATGGACCCTTAACTCCCATGTGGCCAGGAGGCAGGTGGCTATGAGGACTATGCCAAGTTGTATTCCTGACAGGGAGGAACCCTTGAATGGCTTTTTAAACTACCCTTACAGATACATACACACAACACTAATTTATCAGACAATCTGCTTGTAACTTTATGCTCAATCGAGCCCATAAGTACCATTGTTATCTTAACTATCAGTGTGTCAGAGCACCAACAGCTACTCAGAAAGGCCAGGGAAAGTTTTACTAGTCATCATAATCAAATAGAGCTCTCTGCCAGCATTAAAACTGACCCAACCGTGTAGGATCAGACACTCAGGCATATGAGGGATGGAGGACAAATAAGACATTCATACCAATGTGCCACATTACTCTCTCCATAGGGACCTGAGTGTGAAACGGTCTTTGGCTTGTCTTCCACAGCAACAATCGTATCACAAAACCTGTACTGTAAACTGCCCAGTCTTCTCATGGACTGGATTTTAGACAGAATCTGATACTTTCCCCCCTTAGCCCTTGCTCCCTGTGTAGCTTGAAGGTAGATGTGAAGAGGTGAGCGGCTTGGGAGGGAATCTATAAAAATAAGCAGTCTTTTCAGAGTCTCAGAAATGTCCACTTTGAATAAGCTGATGTAGCAACTTGTTTCATGAGATGAACAGATCCTCCCCTTCCTACGTTGTTCCAATAATATTAACTAGGTTAAAAGCTGTTCACCCTAATTATAAGCTCAGACTCAGAGTGCTCATTATTCATGGCCCAGGAACACTGCACAGCACCAAGCAGATGTAACTCTGAAATAGGTGACTGCATCCTGAAGGAGAAGAGTGGAAGAAATGGTGCTACAAGGAGAAAGGGAGCAGCTCACCAGCTCAAGATCAAGGGCTGGAGTGTTCCAGAACTGAAGAGACAACTGGGAGAGACTCACAGAATTTTGGGTTTTATCAGTCGAGTGAGCTACAAAAGTGAAGATGAGCTACTTTTCATTTTGCAAGATGAAAAGCACAAGATTTGTTTAGAAGTGTACACTTAACTGCAAAACAGAAAGCTGGTTATCAGATGGTGAGTAGCTGAAGAACTAAGTATAGATATTCTGCACAGCAAAAAAAAAAGGTATTTCTTGAAAGTACCAAAAGGCAGCTGCATATACTGACTCTCACATCACCTTCAGCATGGCTAGACCCAGGTGTGCACATTAATGTGATATAGAAGTTACAGCCGCAGGTTTAAAAGAAAAACTTGTCTATTAAACACAAGCTCATAACATTCAGACGATACATCATTCCTAACACAGGTGTCTGTGATCAATGTGAGGAAGATAATATTTGGGTTTATTTTCCCTTCCCTTGTTGGAAAATAATGCAAGCACTAGATCTTGATGCAGGAACGCAAGATTCCCTAGAAATAAAGAGAAAACAGAAATAAATGAGAGTGTAGAAATAATAATAATAATAAT